>JAODOY010002428.1:30594-60491 GCA_025399855.1 Forbesichthys papilliferus
TGCATGTATCTATCTGTATATCTATCTACTGCATCTGTATATCTATCTATCTATCTATCTATCTATCTATCTATCTATCTATCTATCTATCTATCTACTGCATGTATCTATCTGTATATCTATCTACTGCATCTGTATATCTATCTATCTATCTATCTATCTATCTATCTATCTACATGTACAGTATCTATCTGTCTGTCTGTTTGTCTGTTCTATGTTTGGGTGTCTGTCTCTCACACAAACACATCTTTTAGGTAGCAGAGTTCTTTGTTGGGATTTAGAGAGGATTTTCTGCCAACGGTTTTTCAGATTTTTCTCACTTTCTTCCTGCAATGACCCCCAGAGAAAGCCACACACACACACACACACACACACACACATAGAGACCGTCTCGAGGACAGAGATGGAGAACTCTAATTTCCACACAGCCCACAAACAAAAGCCTTTCCATCTCTCAACACTCAATGTCCTCTCTGACACACACACACACGCACACGTGCACACACACACACACACACACGCACGCACATGCATACGCACACGCACACACTTGCGCACACACACTTATATATACACACCCCCACAGGGCCACACACACAATTATTGATTGTTCCTCACAGATAGGATGTATGCTGGTACTGTCTATCTCCTCTCTCTCTCTCTCTCTCTCTCTCTCTCTCTCTCTCTGTATATGTCTGTCTGTCTGTCTCTCTCACCGCAACACAGCAAAAAGGTTATGTAAACACCTTTTATGTAAACACAGTTTATTTAAAAGAAGTGCCACGCCACAAGGCCCTTTATGGTCGATGTGTCCAGAACAGAAGGCATAATAGCGGAACGGGCTTTTCTTTTCATTTTCTGTGGGTATCTGAACGATGGCAGGGAACCCACGAGACCCCTGTATTGACAACGGCACGTGAAAACACACTCTAAGAAACAGAATTATCAATAAGAGGTTCTGCTTCTTTTTTTCCTTTGCAGGTCTAGGGTTCACCATGAGAAACAACAGATTCATTTTCTCCTTGAATCTGTTCAGGTTGAAGCACTTCATGGACTAGGTGTGTCTCCTGCTGCACGCCAGGGATTTTTAACCGGCGCACGAGTGCAGACACGTCCTTAAGCTGCCGCCATTTTTTATTTTATTTTTAACAAAAGCACAAAAGAACCTTCAGGGAAAACAGGTGGAAAAAACCCAAACAAACAAACGCCTATTCTGTCACTATAGCTGTTGCTGACTTGCCAAAGGGAGAGACCTCTGAAAGCTGCAAGCTTCAGCCACAGCGAAGTACCTTCTGCTTACACCCTTGTTCTTTCCGCTGGCTGGAGCCATTCCCCCCCCCCCCCCCCCAGCAAATCTGAGGCTGAAAAGTGGCGTTTTGTGAAATTAATGGAGGGGACAAATGATCCCCATGGCTACAGGGCCAATGCAAATGTGATGAATCAAAATGAGTGCATGCGTGCGTGTGTGTGTGTATGTGTGTGTACAGTAGGTATAGTAATTGTGTCAGTTTCTACGGCACATGTGTGCACCTATTTGTGTACAATTGTGTGTGTGTGTGGTTTGTGCTGGTGCAAGCCCATATTTCTGCACGTGTGACCCCTCTGATGCCCCCATCCATTCACACCAACTCTGATAAGTATCTTTTAATAAGAGGCTTGTGTTTGTTCAATGTTTGAATCTGTGTACAGTATTCACATGTACACGTTGTGTACGCGTGTGTGCGTGTGTGTGTGTGTGTGTGTGTGTGTGTGTGTTTCTCACAGGCCCCTGCAGTGAATGAGTGTCTCTAATTGAGTGTGGGGCTCACTCAGGGTCTCGGGCGGTGTTGACATTCAGCCAGTAGAAGGCACCGTTGGGGAGATGACAGCTTATCAGTTTTCAGCTGGAGCCCTAATTACAGAGAGAGAGAGAGGGGGGGAGAGAGCGAGAAAAGGAGAGAGAGAGATGGAGAGAGAGAGAGAAGGAGAGAGAGAGAGAGAGGGAGAGAGAGGAGAGAGAGAGGGGGGATAATTGCCAAACAACAAACAGGTTCCGGCATTCTTCAATCAAGACCGTGTCCTGCTGTTTGGGCAGACCCCTTCTCACCACATACACACACACTCACACTAACTTCCCAGAAACCCTTTCGGTCATCCCAGCCCCCCCCCCCCCCCCCGTTGTGGCACTGTCACCTTTCTCTACCCCGCGGTGCCCACTGTGCCAAGCACTGCACGTCTGCACAGACACACACACACACATTGACATCTAGTGTGCTTTACGCACAACAACTGTTGATGATTTAGAATGTTGTGTGTTGTGTTGGAAGGGATTATGTTGCTTTAATAATGCGATTTTGAATGTAGGGTTGGTTATATTAAATGCGTTACACTTTTAAGGTTATCGGTTTAGAATGTTTGTATATGATATAGAATACTTTCATGCGTTTCAACCATTTGTATTTGTTATGATTTAGAGCAGAGGTCTTTGATGTTTTTTATGTGCCAAGGACCCCTTGGATGACACACGGCACAGTTGCAGTTCATGGTCACGGTTTAGTTGCCGGGCCAACAATAATGTGTAGCGCGGCCTATAGTGCCATGTATACACTCGATGCAGACTTTGATGTATGAAGCAAATCACATTTCATCGGATAGAGTGATCTGCAGGATCTTAGCGGGGCTGCTCCTCGCTTTCCCCCCAGTGATATCCTCCCTATACAGTGTGCAGCTGTAACACCCACTACGCAGCAATGACCAGACCAAAGGTCTCTATAGGATCCAGGCGTGGGGCTTTAATAAGTAACAGTGTCCGAAATAGCGGTGTCAGGAGCAGACCGCAGACATGGAGGAAGTTAACATGGCATTGGGAAACAGGCTGAGGGATTTTATACGCTGAACACATTTTGGTTATTTTTTTTTAACCTTTATTTGACCAGGAAGTCCCCATTGAGATTAAAAATCTATTTTTCAAGGGAGGCCTGGCCAAGACAGACAGGGCCTGTGGGGACATGGGTACAATACAGGTTCTGAGTAAAGGTGATTAACTACTGAAAACTGGGTGCTGGGGCAGGAGTGAGGGAGACCCCCAAGTTAGGGCCCCATTCTGCATGAGTGTGATATTGCCACCATGTTGGCCTGAGACATTCTAAATATTGTAGATCTATGTGTTTTGTTTTTTATATTACAATATTACCTTCCATTTATGTTGCAGAAGGTAAACTCGCCGTTGCCTTTTAATTGAACACTCGTTTCATATGTGTGTTATTTTAGAAGGCAGTGCTTTGAAATTGCAAAGAAGTGATATTCTGTTAGATTCCCGTGTCTAATGTAGATTGTGTGTGTGTGTAGTGTTTTGCAAAACGTGTGAAGCTGAGAACGTGCTTATAGCTGTGCAGGTATGGGCTGTGGTTTTGCTCTCCAACTGGAAGGTTTCACTAACTGTGTTACATAAAATTTCAGTGCCTGTGTTTTCCACCTATATACAATGCACGTACACACACACACACACATAGGACACAGAACATAAACACTTCTAGTCAAGTGTCTAGTGGGTGTTGACATGCGGGGACCTTGTTTCCATACAGTACATCCGCTCCTTGTTGTCATACATCAGCAACACAGCGTGACGCTTGAAGAGTGATATGTGAAAATATCTCTTCTATTTGAATAGAATACGTTATGTGTAGTTTGGGGGGCCTCTGGATGATGTGTGTGTGTGGTTGTTTATTTTGCTTTTTATTTGAATGTCTGCTTGCACACAGTTGTGTGTTTTAGAGCCAGTAGGCCCCGTTATTGTGCGTGTGTGTGTGTGTGTGTGTGTGTGTGCACTTGTAAGTGGAGTACATTTGCTTATCTAGCTGTCAATCTACTTTTCTGTGTCCCGGACTGCATATGTGTGTGTGTGTGTGTAGGTTTTCCACGGCTGTCAAGGGCGTGAGCCGGCCAATCTCTCATCCGCTGTCCACACGGATCAACTGACAATGGATGGGAAGACAGAACGGAAAGCCATCGCTATGCAGCTCAGTGTAGCAGCTTGACATGACCTCTCTGTTGGGGTGGGCTCTCCCTCTCTCCCTCTCTCTCTCCCCCTTTCTCTCTCACTTCCAATCTCTCTCCCTCTCTTTCTCTCCCTCTCTCTCTCTCTATCTCCCTCTCCCTCTCTCTCTCCCTCGCTGTCTCTCTCCCTCCCTCCCTCTCTTCCGTCTCTCTCTATCTATCTCTCACTCTCTGTTCTAATGAGGTCCCCCGGGATAAAGAAACGGGATGCCCAGAGTCCCAATGAGGCTGGGTGGAGGGCAAGTGGTTGTGGTGGGGGGGTGTCGCAGCACTCAAGACACTCACATAAACTCGTTTGGGCAGCAGCCTCCGCCCACAGGCAAGTACACCTCGTAACATGTCTGTGCTGTAAAAAGACAACAGTTTAATACACGCAATGAGGGGACTGAGCTGTTCGTGGTCGCTCATTCGTCGCAAGCTACGTCCTGGTGGGGGGGTAGGCTGCTGCTATGGTATTATATTGATCTGTGCCAAGGGTTGTGCCCGCGCATTCTTCTGCTGGCACTGACTCCACCTTTCACACCCGACTATCCATAATAATGGTACTATTATTAGTATTATTATTATTATTATAACCTTTATTTATTTATTTATTTAAATCTTATTGAGATTTAAAATCTCTTTTACAAAAGAGTCATGGCCAAGACAGCAGTACACATATCAGTTTCAGACATAAAAGCACAAGAATAAAATAAATTAAATGACAACAATTCAGAACTAAATTAAATGTATTTCATAATATTTGTCATAATAGTGGCTAAAATATATTGTTACTGTTATATTAAAATTCACCCCAAGTACAGTTTGTAATGAGCAGCGGAAGTATCTGTATAGACCTAAAACGTGTATTATTATTACATGATGGGTCTATATAACCTGATACACCAGAGGAATTGTTGTCACAAGTACATCTGGGGAGCCGGTCATTGAAACTGTTTGTGAATGGCTGGTACTTTCAAAAAAATACTTGGCAGTTGATTGGATGAACCATGGTCGGCACACCTAAACCACGCCCATATAGCTATAAACACAATGCTGATTGAAAAGTTCAGTTGCTACTCGGACACATTCAAAATGATTCCGAGGCTTTCCAGACTGATCCTCACGGCTAAATTAAACAGAAGTAAATCCCTATAGACACTAGCCTCGCGAGACCATCCTGATATCGCGAGGCTAGCGACAGATTTATTATCTTTTGGAAACAACCTCAAGTGGTCATTCAAGGAACTGCATATTTTGGTACCGCATTGGAGTTGTATCTACTTGGTTGTTCAACATTATTAGCTTGCATAGTGTGCATGCAGTACCATATATTACCACAGTTTCTAGTACTTTAGTGTGACATCTAGTGGCAGAAGGTAATTGAAACACTTTATCAACTTGGTCGAACTCAATTATAAAGCTGTATTTCCAAACCTTTTAAAGTAGAGTAAAGTAGAGCTGATTCCAAAATAAATTAGCATGCGGCTATAACCTTGTGTATCTTATCAACCGGCTTTCAGAAGAAAATCAAAACCGGCTAGTCATTTGCTCTGGCTAAGCTAACAGTTATGATAATGCCCTTGCATACTATATGTATACTTTACATGGAAGTGTTTATATCATGTTAAAACCAAATGTGATAAGTGTACTAATTAGGTGGGGAAATGTCATGATTGTAACCAAACCTACATATCTGCTAGGGTGGCTAGTCATGTTTTATGATATTGTTGGCACACCAATGTTGTTCTTTTTATTTTTTTTATTTTTTCTTCTTCTAATATTCATCTGTCTATTCTGGTAAATACAGATTCTCTGACTTTGTCTCTGTTTTGCTAGCCAAGCAGATTATCCACATATGGCAACCTGTAGCCTAAGGGGAGACTGCAATATTATATATATATATATATTTTTTTTTTTTTTTTTTTTTTTACTATCTCAGAGGATTTTTTGTGATGGTGTTAGACAGTGTGACATTATTTTGTCTGTCTCACAGAACAGCTGTAGGAACAAGTTTGGACCAATCCTTCCTCTTTTTAGAACAGAACCACTTTCCCTCATGGTATTGGCAATAGTTACCAAACTTTCTGACCATTGGTGGTGGTTTATTGTAAATTAAGTTAAGATAACTTTAAACGCCATACCACACATTTTATGGATGCTTGTCAAAAAATAATGTTAGCATAAATATGATTTTTAGAGTTTATGGACCTTAGCTTAGGTTAGCTAGCATGACAAGAAAACGCAAGAAACCTGGTCAGGTATTGTCCGTGCTAGACAAGCTCATTAAAGTGTCACAATTCATTATGAGAGCCATGTCTGCACCTTGTCAGGTGGCTAATGGGAATATCAATCATGGGCTTCCCCATCACGACCCTTATCACATCATCGCCTCACATTTTTGCTTGTGTTGGCTTCTCCAGCCACAATATTACCCGACCTAAACCGATCCGTCTGGAACATGATGTCAAACACAATTCAGCACAGAATTGAACACACACATAAATGACACTAGCATTCACATAATTTCTTCTTGGCTCTGTTTTAGGCATTTCTCAGCAATGTTATTCATGTACAGAATAACATATAAATACACGTGTTTTAATTTGGGTGGAGCTATACTGCAACATTGCTGAGGTCAGCACTCTAAAGAGCCAATCACAAAGCAAGTAACAGATGTCCCGTTCCAGCAGCTGCAACAAAGAGTCAGGAAGCTGTCAATCAACAGAAAGCCCCGAGAATTAAAGGTAACTGTGCTTTTTATTGTCACATACACATACATACAGCCACATTAACTGAAAATACCTGTTTGATTTCAACACAGTTGTATTAATTAAGCTTTAAAGGCACATTACAACATAGCACTGTATTTGCTTTGAATATCTGCAGTGATTCTGATCATATCTCCGATCGTTTCTTCTGACAGCAGATGCAGAGCCATGAAGCATCTGCGATCGTTTGTGGTAAGCCATAAAACACATGTAAAATTAACTTTACATATGCTCCTTGAAGAGCATCATGCTAACAGGGTTTTAGCTACAAATAGAGATTGTGTTTACGCGCCTTGTGTTAATGTCAACATAGACGAAATAAACTGGATACACCAAAGCTGTATAGTATAGTCACAAAACAGATATAAAGGCATACTTCCCATAGTCTCTCCCCTGCTCTCGTGCCTCACTTGATAAAATCCATGGGGTGAGCGGAGTTTCATTGACTTGGACAGCTCAGTATAGGAGCTCGCCTCGAAAAACGGCTGCTCTCAAATCGCCCCGTAATTTCATTTCTGTGTGTAAATATGTGTTTCTTGTCAGGCGGTGAGGAGGGGAGGGGTGAGCCAGGCAAAAATGGGGGGGGGGGGGGGGGGGCATTTAGACAGCCCTGACAAGCAATTAGGCCCTCTGTGAACGTTGGGGGCGGGAATGCTCTCTGGCCTGCTTAATGTGGGGTAGGGGAATGAATATCATAACACTGGAGAGCGATGAAGAGCGGACGCACATGCAGTCGGCATGATTGAACCTGTCTTGCTGTGATGGGGGGTGCTTAATTTGCCTCCGTGAAAGTCCTTCTGTGACCGCATTGAAATGCACTGCGTTGCCATAGTCATGGGTTTGAATCCCAGAGTCTCATATTTGCTGGATGTTACGTGTTGTTCAATAGGCTTTGAGTTTGAGAGCTTATTACACTGTTTTATGCAGTTCTATTGTTTAACACTTTTGTGTGTGTTTGGGATTTCTAAACCAGATTTTTATGAAGCCCTTTCAAGGGATTCTTCCCTTAAAGACTACTCCATTATGAAACGTGTTACAGCACAATGCCTTCATTAACCCCTGGCGATGCACTGTGCGAGAACCAAACCATCCAATTTTTTAAAAAACATCTCTAATTACTGCACATGCGCTCCGGGTGAGCCCTAAGTTACTGGTTCTCCCTCGTAATTGAATCTGTGTCATTTTCCTAAACGAATCGATTCAAAGCGCGGCTCGCCTCTGGGCTGCATCCGCCTAGAGGGAGCCCAGGTGCGGCACTTCCCGGCCCAGGATCAGAGTGATGCTGAGCACGGCCCCGGCTACCCGACAGGTCCACTGGTGGCGGTATTACACCCACCCACAGTGTGCCCATATGTTGTGGTCGGTGTTGGAGGTTGATGGGGCAAGGCTGACAGATTGAAGGGGAAGTTCTTTTTGGGCAGGAAGGGGGAGGCTGGTGCCCACCCAAGCCCCTATGATCGCACTAGAGGATTGTAACTCTTCCAGGTATGGTGGCCAACGCCAGTACTACGTCTGGGGACAGAAAGCCATATTCCCATTGACATCATTAATAAACAAGCACCTCTTAAACAAATATTGTAATTGCTTGAACACCGCACAATATCTAAAATTAATCTTTATATTTTATTTTATGTGTTTGTGTGGGGGTCGATAATTAAAAAAATGTTTTTCCTAAAACGCAAGAAAGCTATTTTTTCTTGCCTGACATCATCGCAGGGAACAAGCAAAGTACGAGCATTGGAGTTTGTTTGGTTACCACTTGGAGGCGGGACAGCGACCGGTGAAGCGGGTGCGCTTTTGAGCAGTTTCAGTTTAAATGTATGGGCGCCATTTTAAGACAACATATCCAGTTCTTATAATACATCCATGTGCCCACCTCTCCTTTGCTACCGGCCAGGTCCAAGTCCCGCCCCTCCGAAGGCAAAATAAGAAGGGGTGTGTGTGTGTGTGTTTGGGGGGCGTGGTGTTCGACAGCTCAACCCAAGAGGGGAGCATGCCATTATTCGGTTCAGGGATGTTCCATTAACTTGATTAATGGCGTAATTACCGCTGGTAAACAGTCCTAGGAGATAAGAGGCTGGGTTGGGGCAGTAGAGAGGAAGGAGGTGTGGAGGAATGACTCTCGCCTTAAGGAGTGCACGTCAGACAGTGCCCACGTGGTGCTGTTGTTGTTGGTGGTTTTTAACCACGGGTAGACCCAAAGGTATGTGTGTGTGCATGAAAATAGTTGTGCGTGTGCGCAGGCAGATTAATGCTTATCTTTTTCACTCTTGTTGTCTTAAAGATTTGTTCTCATTTGCTGCTACTGTTCAAATTAATAGACCGAATTTGCAGATGTAAATAAATTCTGTGTAATACACTTGAATATATATATTTTTAATAGGGCTGCCAGTCAATAAAAAATGTAATCGCGATTAATCGAATGCCTTGCGTAAATATTGCAATTAACAAATTGCATATTTTTGCCTGTTTAAAATTCAACACAATTTTTTTCAATTACCCCCCCCCCCCTCCCAATTGTTATATTTTTATAACAAGATGTCAGCTTTATACAAATGTTTAATTGACTGACTGCCTTTTTTTTAATATATCTGTAGCCGTACCACATTTCTGTTTATGTGTTTGCAGGTTCCAGCAAAACGCACACCATTATTATTTTATCGTTTGTCAACATTTGTAATTATCGCCGTTTGAGCGTCTTGTTAGCTAACGTTTCTGCGATCACACAGCCGTTAACCTCTTAGAACCTATTAGAATTCCAGATCAAACGTAATGCAGTAGTATCCTCTAACATGCCAGTGCTGCACTCAAATTTGCCCTCGGGCGCTAGTGGCCGACAGGAAAACAAGAATCCGGTACAAACTCAGAAAACACCGCTCTCTGAATATATCAGCTCTGTTGGGAAAAAAATCACACACACACACACACAGACAGATAGAAGCATTTGTGGTTGTGCGTTGGGTGGTTTTCTGCTATTTTCAATCTCCATGTAGGTGGATTGCTTGCAACTCGCTTCCCCTCTCCCCTCCAGCTGTGGGTTGGAAGGTGGAAGGCCTTTGCTCTCTCTCCCTGGGAGAGGCAAATAGACAAGCCTTCATCCTCCTGCACTCTTTTATTCTGAAATGCAGCCAGGTTCACCCGGGTGTCCATGAGCATCACTCTAACAACCAGTTCAAGGGCCAGTTCACTCTCTCCGCCGCAGTTCAGAAAGGTGAATGTGTGCTCATAATTCACGCAGCAAAATAAGCCTTTTGCTACACGTACTGTGGCAGATTTGATTATGGTAAATTATGCAAATATTGCACTGTTCAGCATGTGGGCAATCCACTAGAAAGACGGATTTTCTTTGTCTATTATGAACATCATAGATTGCATTTTCTTCAAATAGCGGCACACGTCCCAATTGTTTTGTCTTGTCAGTGTGTGTTGCCAAAACCTTCACATGGTTCTCATCAACTGGATGCTCGAACTATGGCAAATGTGAAATTAGAGCGCGATTGCTTATTTCTGTCCACGAAGAAGCCAATTCCATCAGTTCCACAATAACACAGATCGCAAAAGACAAGATCACTGTCAAACCAACTCATTTTCTGCTGCGTGAAGTCTTTGTTAATGTCTCACTGTGTTGTCGTACAGAAGAAAAGAAGCTCAGTTGTTGAGAGGGGGGTCATAATTTTGACATTTCTTTTTAAAGAAAGTGCTGTAGCCCGTATACTGTGTGTACAAAAGGGGACTCTTTTCATATTGTTTTCATTGATTCCGTTACGGCAACCATGTAACAGAGCTCGGCTTCATAATTGGATTCCTGCATTGGACACAATAAGCCCCAGTTCTCCATAAAGGCTACAGAGGAACTAGAAAACGGAAAAGGCGCCCGTCTCTCTCTGATGTAGCGATACATGGTGCAGAGAAGCGACTTGACGTAGATTACAAGGTGTGATTTATTTGTGTATTTGTGTATCAAGAGCTCTTTGAGAAGCACCAGAGGACGCGTCTGCACAAGATAGATCTGTAACCTCGTCCCTCGTCTTTTGGGGGGGGGGAGAAACACAACAGATGGTATCGCTTGCCCTCTGAGCGGTCTTCTCAGGATGCCGATACGGTGGTGGTGTGTGTGTGTGTGTGTGTGTGTGTATGTGTGTGTGTTCGGTGGGGTCTACCTGCATCCTCGGTCAGGGAGGTTCAGCGGTCTGTTCGCGTCCCGTCTGTCATCGTGTTCCTGTTTTGTTTTTATTCTCCTTACTCCTCATCCATCCACACCCTCCTGGATGGCCGGGGATTACATGGGATTTCATAAACCGCATGTCCCTTCCATGGTCCTTTGCACGTACAGTTTCCCAGCTATGCTGATATTTCATCTTGAACGTCACAGTGTGGTTTTACTAGCTACACCTAACCCTTCAGTGCTGTCCTACCTGAATCAATCCATGCCCTTAATATCATTAGTATGATGCCCTGGTTAGAGAAACCATCAATATTAAGATTATACATACAGTGTAACCTGGCGATGCATCACAGACAGATATTTTATGTAGCAAGACACAATCCATCAGTGTATTCAATATATCCGTAGCCTATTCGTCTTCACCTTTTTGTTGTGGAGTTCCATTTCCCAGTGCACTTGTTCAGTTGTAGATCCACTCGGCCGGGTTTTAAAAGCACCTTTGCTCGTGTGTTCGGCCGTATTTTGGTGTCTCGCTGCTGCCTTGGTTAGACAACTCAAGTTTGCAAACCCAGTGTGGCTCAAAACACCAAGTCGATCAGTTGCAAATAACAGGCATTCCCACCAATACAATTTGCAGTGTTCCTCAAAGGCTGTGAGTCAAGGGTACCACTCTTAGTTAGCCTACTGGATTGAAAGTGGTGGACAAACCCTTTCCCCGGCTGGACTATACCTTCAGATTTGGCCCACCTTTTCTCACGATGTCCAGCTGACATCCCGTCTTGAAAATTGCTTTGTAATTATATATGCGGTCAGATATGTCTACTCCTCTGTCAGCCAACCACTGTGGGTTGAGAAAAAAAAAACTTTATATATTTTTTCCTTGTATATGTCACTGTGAATTTAGTTTTGATAGCTCAGTTCTTACGCTCTCTGACCATCCAATTAAAGGATGTGGAAATGCCAACGTTATTGTATGCCTGCTAGTTGGCGCTGGTGTCGACAATTTAAAATCTGATTGGTTAAAGCAACTGTTTCATTGCCATGTAGTTTATGTTAAAGGCGCCACCACTGTTGATTTTGAAGGCCTCAAGGTAGATTTCTTTGACATGGCAACACATGTTTGCTTAAATATGATTGGATAAAAGCTCTAACATAAACAAACACTACTGGAAGCAGCGCAACCAAGAGAAAAGCTACAAAATTAAGAGTTTAGACAATTAAGAACATTTTTGTATTCATTCATAAGACAATATCAGGGATTCTGATAGTGTTTAGGCCAGCAGAGAAGGCCTTACTGGGTTTTAGTGTATATTAATGTAAAGAAGCTATATTGTACAGCAAAGAGTTAAAATACATTTCAAATCACAAAGTATATGTGGCAGGATCATCTGTGAATTCTTTAGACTACTTCCATGCCACGACCTTGAAAATGGCTCATTGATTGATGATGGTTTGAGGAAATAACTGCACCAGTCACCAATGTCATTTATTTTGGCGCAAAACAGATCCATACAGTCAAGCGAAACACGACAGAACAAAGCACCGCCCCATCCATTTACGACCTTGTTGCTGGCCACATCTCAGAATCTCCTTTTTTCCCTCCATTCAGTATTTTGTTCCTTTTCGACATTGAATGCGAACAGCCCCAGCTGTTTTATCAGCCCCAAGGACCACTTGACGCCATGTTTTTCAAACTGACCCCCTCGATAGCTTCCGGCAAAAAGAGTGGATGCAAGGAAAAGTGCTTTCTAATTACCGACGGGTCAATGAATGCCAAGGCAGCACTGTTGCATTGCTGGGCTTCATCAAACAATGCTCACGGCATCATTTTGAACTGTTCATTTTGTATTCTGTATCAAAATGGATCCCATTGCTACATCATCTATAAGGCCAAAGGCAACCTATTTCACCTTGTGTCACCTTGGTGGTTGATTTTGTTTTGTTTTCCTGTAACGAGAGGGGGAAGGAAACGGCGGCGCAATATTGCACTCCCAGTACCCGGCGTAAGAACCTCTTAACCTCCTCTTAAAAAGGAAGATAAGCTGGCGAGTGCACGGAATTTCATTCCTCGCGTTAGATTTAGAATTCAAGGAAACGGTTTTGAGTAAACATCTATGGCGGGGAAAAGCACTTGGTAACTTAGTTTAGTTAAGCAGCACTTAAATGGACAGATTGCGTAAAAAGAAATGGGTATTTTCTCATCTGCTTCACTGGTGTTGTGATCTCAGACTGGCACTGTAAATGCGCAGTTGGTTATTCTTCCTGTTGGTCGGCTAGTCTGTTTATCTGAGGGGTCTGGAGTCTAGAGCAACCTAGTTCCCAGGAAGGGGGTGGATGGGTTGGCTGCGGCTATGTTTCTCATTAAATATTCCCCCTGAACAAGCCCCGACGGTTCTCTCTCTCTCTCTCTCTCTCTCTCTCTCTCTCTCGCTCTCTCTCTCTCTCTCTTTCATAGCGTACAGAGACAAACAAGCTAACTCCTCCAGATATACAGCACAGACATGAGTGGAATGGCAAGAATCGAAGGTGAAACAGTAGCGCATAGCAAGTCCGGACAACCGTAGCATCATTAGCCTTATTTTAGCCGTGATTAATATCAGTGTGGGCGCAAAACAATTGACTATCAAAGCCTCATTTAAATGTATGTGTGTTTTCTTTTGCATTTCAAGATACAAATGCATCATAGTTGAGCAAACTTATTAGTTGTATGTAGGTAGGCTGTGTGTATTGTAATATAGTGTGATCACCAAATGGTCTCAAAATTTTAAAAACAAGTCGTCAAACATAACCAAGTTATACTTGGAACTCAACGACTGTGAAATTTGGTCAAAATCATTGCAGGGCAAAAGAGCCAATATGTGATGTATTGTGACATTCTCCTGCATTGCATTCCCTACTAAGCCTGGGAGCGTATAATGATTCCCCCACACTCCTCCGTATGGGGCCGCAGTTAAGCCTAAACCTGCCTCGTCTAAATGTAATGTGCGTTATCAATTTGTGCCTGTATGGGGCGTGTGAGCGGTTCGGTTGGACACCGTTTGGTTCAACAGTGCCACTCTCTGGCCAACCACGTCGTATGACTCGCACATCAGATAATACATCAAGACCTCCATCCAATTACCGCTGTGCAATTTTGTCAATTGGAAAGATATATACGAATGAACATTTTGTGTCTGTGTCTGTCAGTGGACAATATGAATAAGGGCCACATCGGTGGGATTTGAACTAGTGGTAAGTGGCGAACATGGATACGAGGGAGTTTGCTAGCAGTCGAGACATGAGGTAAAAACCTATGGGGTCTGTATCAGGGCCAGATAGAAGGAATGGCGACACTTCTTATTTACTAAGCTCTGTGCCTTACAGTGTCTAGACAAACGGAACAATGCTTGAGTAAAGATGACACTAACAGCGGCCTGTTCTCCCGCAATAGGGCGAGAAGCTTTAGCAAAAACACAAATCCAAAGGGGGCTGGGGGAAGGATAACCACTCAAGCTCTCTGTCGGTCTCCGTGGAGTTCAGAAAGCTGGGACTAGTCTAAAACCCCCCCGAGCACATTGTGTCCTGAAGAACCCTCGGAAAAGTCGTGTACACAGAAATATACGCTTGCGCGCGCACATTTCCCCCGTGCTCCCCCACACCGCCTGTCTGTCAGAACGCAGCGCTGGGGCTGCCAGATATGTGTTGACATCACAATTAAAGCGAGAAGGCCCCAACACCACACGGTCATCCATCACACACGACGACACACACACACACAGATGCACACAGAGACAGGACCAGAAGTGTCCTCCTGAATGTTAAGTGGTTGCTTCTTGTCATTACGAGCCTGTGCCATATTCACGCGCCATCTTGATTGGATGACTTGATAGCCGTTTCGCACGGTAAATTGCCCTTCGTCGCTGTACATTTTCTCTTGCGGAAACGAGAAGAATTACATGTATTCCTTCCTTATTCATATCGCTCATTCTTCTACAGAAGAAATTATTCTGTGGACGTTATTCCGTACTCTGCTAAACACTTTAAATCCCATAGTTTTTCGCTGTAGTTGTTTGATGCTCGGACTATATAAGACCATATCCCTCCCCACCCCTATCTCTCTCTCTCTCTCTCTCTCTCTCTCTCCCCCCCACCCCCCTTCCCCCCTTACCTGAGTACCCCTCGAGCGAGCAGTGAGTCACGGAGCCCGAAGGAGGATTATTCCCCCAGCGTCGCACAAGATGCCCTCTCGGGAACCCATGGCACTCGGGAGGCGGCTGGCTCTGTGATTCTGATCTCATCAAGCGAGCGCATCCGCCTCTATTAGTCTCTGGCATTGTGCTCCAAATTGCTCTGACTTGTTGGCTGATTACCTCAAATGAACAATTAGGCGGCTGGCTGTCACAATATCACGCGCCTCGCCTGTGAATTGGCTCGGCGGTTTTAAAGGGTGCCGTGAAGGTGCCTCCAGATAAATGATCCGTTCTGGGGGGAAATGTCAGCTAGTCGCCCGTAATGAATTGGCGGGCAACAACTAGTTCCGTTTCCCAGTGATGCGATGATGAAATAAACGCACTAAGTGCGGTTATTGGAGAATGAATTTTCTTGGCGGGGGGAAGTTTCTTGATTAAGACGCGCAAGAGATTATTTCATGGAGAATTGACGAGGTTTAAATTATGATATTTGGGGGGTGTGTGTTAGTGTGTGTGTGTGTGTGTGCGTGCATGTGTCAATGTTGTTATAGAATTCTGACAAGCTTTCTGATTTCTGACAATTTAAGATGCCAATGTTGCCAAAAAGCCTTTTTTTAAATTTTTTTTATTAATATAAAGTTTGTAACCATATCCTCATACTGTTTAAAAACTATTACTGCAATGTAGCATATGTTGGTAAATCTTACATTCCCAAGGCAAAGTCATCAATAATTGTTAGTTTATGCTAATGCTGCGCTTAATGCAAGAACACCAAGCTCTCACTATCGGCCTATCTATCTATAGGCCTACTGGATATGCAGTACATTAAATACAGAGCTACAGTATCACTCACTGGAGTGTTTGCTTGACTACTGAAGCACTGTTCTATCCCCTAGATACTGAGTAGATCAATGTTTGCTCTTTTTATTAAGCAATAGCCCTTCCAAAATACACAAGCCACTGTCCTGCTAGCAAACAGTAGGCCTATATAGCGTAGCATGTACACGTATAGCATAGCATAACATAGTACAGTATGGCTAATGGCATAAAACATTGTCATGCAGTCTTCTAATGTTCTCAGGTTGAAAGGGACGGATGGTGTCTATAAGCGATAGACATACTGTATAAACAGTGTGAGGGAGATGTCAATCAAGGGAGATGTCAGTGGGTGTCTGGACACACCCACACATGCAGTCCAGGAAGAATCTGACCAGACACATGAACTGTAAACAACTGTGTGGGTGGATATCTTAGCACGGCATAGCTGTATGATTATAGCTATCGGATCATACATTGTGATTAGTTGAATTTATTTAGGTGTGCAGTATAACTGTCCTGGCCAATCTGCACAATATGTTCCAGTAGGACATTGTGATTCAGCCCGTCACACTGCCCGAAAGTCTGTGTGGAATTGATTTAACCAAACAGATAACATCTCATCTGCATTGTTTTACATTCTCTCTACAGCCTGTCTGTAGCCTGTCTTTAACCACCGCTACACCGCACACATGCACGCACACACATGCACACACACACAAGACACCCTACCAAAGCATACCTGTCCTGCTTCAACTTCAATCGGTCTCAGCTACGGTGTAGCATCTCATCAGAAGTTATTGGTTCCGGATGCATCTATATGAATATGATTGTGTGTGTGTGTGTGCGTGTGTGTTGGGTTCAGGGGGGCCCTGTATGAGGAAATCCTAGGTGGGTTCCAAGGAGATTAGCGAGCGTCCGCTCAAGCTGAGTGTGACCAATGCCAGAAATCACAGAGCGGTGTAATGTTGCCTGACAGAGAGACCTGCGATGGTAATGAATGCATTGTGTGCGTGTGTAAATAAGAGAGAGACCGCTCAAAGGTGGAGGTTGAGGAAATGAAAAAAATGACGCAACAAAATGTATTTTGAGAACGTGCTCCTCTGTCCGAATGTGTCAACCTGGTACCAAATAATTGCCTATAGGCTCTGAACAGTTTGTTCAAACTGGGTAAACTGTAAACCGGGCATGCTATAGTGATACTACAGTGCTAGAGACGCAACAGTAGAAACATGCGTACGGCTGCAGTACGTTTTCGACCTGTGACAACCGCTTCCGTTGGTGACAACGGGGTAATAAGAGCAGGAATTAACCATGTGCAGGGAGGGATATACGGCTCGGGAAAACATCCTCCCGTCGAACTCCACAGAAGCTCGACGCCATCTGTTGGCTTTCTGACTTTCTCTCTTTCCGTCTTTCTTTTAAATCCTACATGGCTTTTCATCCTTTGTGTCTCTCGTGTAATCTTATTCGTGTTCCTCTTACATAAAGGAAAATCGTTTATTTATTGCACTTTATTATGGAAACACTCTCCTCTGCTCATAAGCCCGTACAGCTCACATTGGTTCACGCTGTTCTCTGTCTCTTCTTCACTGCAGTTGGAAACATTTGCAGTGGGCCAGGGCAGAGATGTTGGGTTCGGGGGGTGGCTCTATAGCACAGCCAAGGATGGTGGTGAAGGAAAAAGGGCTTGAGAGCAAATGAAAGCGATGGCTTACTGTAAAGCGTCTTCGCCCCCGGGATATCTATTACGTGCATGATTACCTTCTGTTCATGTGCCAAACTGTGGCCGATTGCACAACGACCACAATCGAATGCGACGTTCCTTTGGAGCCAAGTCTGCACAGCCTATTGGCTCCAGTGAAAAGAGGAGAAATCTCTCTCAAACAGACTGTCTCGGGCCGCTCCGCAATACCGTCACGTAACAGCTGTGTCCCATTTGCAAGGAGAATGAATTGAGAGGAGATTCACAGAGCAGGTGTAGTGGTTTCTTAATGAACTTTATTATTATTATTATTACATTATGTCAATGTATGCACATACTGTATGTCTTGACGGTGTATGGTATTGCAGTCCACATGATACAAAGGGACAATGTCATTCATAATGCAAAACAGAAGATGATTATGCAGCAAATTATATTACTGAATGTCTAAATAGAATACTTGTGATCAGTCCTTTGCAGCCAAATGAACATAAACAGCCATCACACATTATGTAGACTTTCAATCAAAGAGGATGTACATTCATTCAATGGAAAAGTCTTTATTTAAATGTTTTATTTTTGCTGATACGATCTCTTAATAGTTGATAATTGATTGACATTTCTTTGATTCTCTAGCGTCAGTGACCTATTGGGGCGGGACAACCATCCTCTATGACATCCGTATGATCAGTTATTTTTAGCTTGGTCATCATGCAAAGAGGTTTTATCAACAAAAATAATTGAAAACTCTACTTATACTTTATACACCTAACGGCATGTAAAGAACGTGTAAGACCTTGGAATACTTATATATATGAAATGCATAATTATTTTTACCCCTAGGTTCTTTAATGCAAGTAATACATTTTATTTTTCAATTAAACTTTACAGAGACTCGCGTAATGGTGTTTACTAAAGAGAAACCCACACATTTAAAACTTAACTGCAGTTCCATAGGGCAGATAGGGTGAACTTTTTAAACCAATGTTTCATTTCGTAGCTCTTTGAATATATGTCAGACAACAGTGCAAAGCTAGCAGGTTTGTGTCAATTTAAACCTCGCGGTACATGCCCCATTAGCCACCACTATCGCCTGCTCTTTCTTGCTCCATTTTTTTTAAGCCACAGTTTACAGACAGCACACATTATCAGTTATGTGACTTGAGCGGCAAAAAAACTCTGGAGGGAAAATAAATGGCTGTGAAAACTGATACATTTTATTCAAGCTACTTGAGGCGTGCTGTGGGTTTAACCATGCAGACGCCTTAACAGCCTCCCCGTTATGTCATAGCGGAGAACGCGGCTGTTAGCCACTCTCGATCGGCGGCCTCTGGCCCCCCAGGGGGTTGTGTACACGGCTTTGTGTCTTGGTTTGTGGGCTTGCAGACAATCCTTGAAACGGTTTCTTTTCGAAAGGCTGAAAACTTGTTGGCCGACGTGTATTGCGGTTGTGTCTCACCGCGGTGATAAGGGGTAACGGGTAATTCTAGATAGATATTTTCACCCGCACATACGGCGGCAAGCGACGCAGTGTTAGAGCGGGGCGATATAGGTGATCAAGAGCCCGCTGGTTTGAACCCTGCTGACTCCTCACCAAGTGTCGAGGTGTCCTTGAGCAAGACACCTAACCCTTGCTGCAACCGATGGTCAGGTGTCTGTTTGCAAGGCTGACATCGCCGTGGATGTGTGTGTGGACGGGTGAATGTAAAGCGCTTTATATAAAAGCTATGTAAATGCAGTATGTCTACCACTTAGGTCCGCTTAAAGCGAGGTCACGAAACATACACGTCTGCGTATGACACACACGGTATGAAAGACAAGACTCCGCTGCTTGCATTCCTTTTCTCTCTCTCTCTCTCTCTCTACCTCGTTGTGTTCATTTGAAAGAATGGCCCGGCAGTCCAGCTAATGATGTTGCTTCCGTAAATGGGGAGCAGAGGTAAGCAGCAACGCATTTGAAATCAATGGAGGATTATAGGGAGGTGGGGCGTGTGTGTGGGGGGGAGGGGGCGCATCCGCTTATCGGCTCTGTCTCCTTTGGTGATGCTGTGCTGCTCACCAGCTGACCCCTCCCCGCCGGGGGGGGAAGAAAGAGAATGCAAAACGCACCCTAAAGTGACCTCTGCAGATGCAGGCGCTTGACTATTTGTAATGCAGCGTCATGTTATATCTAAAATGTACTGCTAATGATAACATATTATACTAATGTTTTGAAAAGCCACTTTGTGCGTGCGTGTGTCTGCGTGCGTGCGTGTGTGTGCGTGTGGAAGGGTGGGTATATTGTAATGGAGGCCTTGCCTATAGCGTAGCAATGCTCTTCACCTTTTGAAGCTGACATTTCAATTCCAATTAATGTAGGAGCTCTATCACTGGGAAAGGCTCTGAAAAGACCGCGCCGTCGTTAGGAAGAAGGAGAGGGGCACAACACGTTAAAAAAAAAGATAAAGAAGAAAAAAAAATCTATGAATTATTATGGAATCGCAACGTCAGCAAGGAGCCCCACTTCCCCACGGCGGGGAAATTACACTGCGACAAAAATAATTATAAGCCATGTCTAATTTATCCCTCTGACCGCTTGGAACGTGGAACAAATGCCTCCGCCGTGGGTTTTGAAGTGAAAATCACCTGAGGCTGCTTCGGCCCGAGCAACAGCGACAGGACCCACCTCTCTGAATAACATAATAGTGTACGGAAATAAGAGTGAAGCCCTCAGAGCTGTTCACATATGTGCTTTAGCGCGCGTGTGTGTGTGCATGCGTCACAAGCCTGTGCACACAGACTGAGAATGGTTGAAATATACTGGAGTGCCAGCACTTGAGAGAGAGAGAGATGTAGAATCAAGCAAGCGAGAGAGAGAGAGAGAGAGAGAGAGAGAGAGTAGGGAGATGGAAGTAATGTAAAAAATGTTGTTTTGTGTCGTTTGTCTTGCTGGAGGTCTCTGTGCACACGCCTGTGTGTGTGTGTGTGTGTGTGTGCAGCTAATGCACGAGTCGCCTGCATGCTTGTGTTTTTTTGTTTTTGCCCTCGAACCTTGTGTGTGCGCGCTCACACACACACACACACACGCAGAGCGGTTATGTGTGCAATGTACAGTATATGGATACGGGTCCCATTACGAACCAGTGAAGCGGTCTAGCGCACTATCCCGGGCCCTGCTGACACAAGTCTAATGTACAGAGGCCTTCACCTCCGCGCTGGCATTCAATTAGCCTGTCTGATGCTGAGGCCAACGCAGAACGGGCCCTCGAGAAGTTAGAGGCTTGTCATACGGGCCCAGTGGTGCGACAACCCAGCACTCTGTCTGCCTAATGCTGGTGTCACAGACACATGGCACGGTTAATATAGCGGGGGCATAGCACGCAGGGGTTGGGAGCATTGGTCGGTTGTATTTGATCAAGTTCATTTGACTACATTTGGTATTTTGGAATTGTTTCGGTGAAAACAAAGTTGGAACAAAGCACTTGTTTTTATCATGAGTGACAAGCCATTGGGCGAGTTGGCTATTAGAGTTGTCTTTTAGTTTTGTTTGTTTCTTTTGTGTGTGTTTTTTAATTTTTTTTTGTAAATCAAGGTTAATCTCATTTTGTGTTTCTATTTTCATGTAAACATAACTCAGTAGACGTAACCTATGATCAGACAATCAATGACGTCATGTCTAATTAATAATGGGTATGGTGATGCAGGCGTGTGTCTGGGTAGGGAATAACAGGTCACAAAGTTCAAGTTAAATCATCCTTTTTACACATTTGATTAGATTGGAACTACTTTAGATTGGAATCTGTAGTTTATATTGAAAAAAAAAACTCTGTATTTTAGATTTCGGAGCGATTCAGGCGAGGATTTGACTCCGTGTGTATGCATTTGTATTTGGCTTGATCAAACAAGATAAGACCACAATTTATTGATCCCTGAGGGGAAATTCAGTTGACATAATAGCAGTGAATCAACCGAGCTAGCGCTGAAATAGACCTCGAGCTATAAAACACAAACGGATAGATAATACCATGCTTTGAATAGCTGTATAGTAGGCGGAGGTCAACTCTCAACACCGGACGCCCTCTTTTGCAACCCCTTGCAGGAATATTGTTCATCCAATTTATCCAAAGTGTTCCCATTGTTGTTTTGCGTTTAGCGAGACCTGCTTTAAACCCACAAACCATTTGTGTGTTTTTGGCGCTGCGAGACATATGGCGTCCCCCTTTAACCCGCCTCTGATTGATGGAGCCGCGGCGAACAACATCATCCTGATTCTGGCCGGCGTTCTCCGAAACACGCGAGACGGTCCAAACAACTGCCCCCCCTTTTCCCCCCCTTCCCCCCGCCTGCCACCCAACCCCACCCGCCTCGACACCGTAGGTCGAGGGAGGGCTGTAATCAGGGACAGCGAGTCAGAGTCACAGCCCCGACGGCGGCTTAACCAGGTAATGCTTATGCCCCGCGATGCCCGGCCCGCCGCCTCGCCGTAACCCCGGGCAGCGGGGCGCCGGCCCAAACATCGGAGGCTCTGCGTGGGGTGATCAGCGGTGCGAGGCTAGTCCCCCCCTCCCCGCCCTTGCCCCCATACCATCCACTGTGGGGGGTCTGTCTGTCATCAGCAGAGGCCCTCGTACGCCGGGAGCCCCCCCGCCCCCCTTCCCCATTGCAGATGTAATAATCACACAGCTCCATCAGGAGAGCTCTAGCTCTCCCTGCTAAGCAACCAGCACAGAGGGCAATCACGACGCGTCTGGGGGGAGAGAAAGGAGCCAGCAAGGGCAGAGAGCACGGCTATTCTGGCTTTCTTTGAAGCCTTTGAAGTAAACGAAGGAATCATTTAAGGGTGTTTCCAGCCCGTGCGGTTGAATCTAGCATTACGCAAATCAAGCATAGCGATGGTTCTGGCAGGCCACAAAGTCACGCCAGGCCACGCTTAATCTTAGTCGTCAGTTGATCACAATCAGTTCACTGCCCAGTTGATCTCAGTGAGGAAGGGGGTCTTCTTGCTGCTCTCCCTGCCTTGGGCTTTCCATGTACGCGCATATAAAGGGCTTTCCTTGTATGTGCATGGAAAGGGCAGGGAGCTCCCAGAACAGAGCCATACCTCCAAATATAAATAAGTGGTCCTGACTGAACTGTTGTTGTTGTTAGTTTGAAACTCTCCCTAGTGCCCCTCCCACACATGGGTTAGTGGTTTACACGTCTCTCTACTCCTTACCCGCTAAAGTGCTCCAAGTCGTCCTTAGGAATGCGACCAAGCATTTATCATGTAGGCTAACACAAAGTTACAGTACATGGTCTATTCGTCTTCTTCACTTGATGCCATTCAGGTGTACATACCCTACCAACCCGTCTATTATGCTATTGTGTAGCTTCAACACTTGTCTGAGTAGTTTAGAGTTTTATCCTAACTAGTAGCTAAGGGGTCATCGTGCCTGCAGATATGGTTCTGTAATGCCAGCCATGTATTCCAACAGATGAATAGAGACGATGAGTGGCATTGTTGTAAAATTCGTTTTCAAACCTATAATTTCATGTCCCTATTCACTTCAAAGAGAGTGCACGTTTACAAAAAGAGACGGATTCGCCAGTGAGACAAAATCGCCGTCAGTCACGATCGGTGGTATGGCAATTAACGTGATTGTTAAAGCGCACACATTTCAGTGGTTTGTTGTTTTACTAGAAAGACACAGGGTCAGCTAGTATTTTAACATCTCAAAGGTGCTCATGTGATCAAAATCACTTCAATTCAGCAGGAGATGATCGTTATTGTTCAGTGCTCTTTGTGTTGTGACATATCTCTGAAATGAAAGAAATGAACTCAAAATGGACTTACAAAGCACATGTTTGGTTCACTGTTGCATGTGTGATCGTGCGTACATATATAGTATAGTGTTTGGGTGCACAAGCGTGTGTACTGAGTTTGATTTGCCTAGCAGGCAGCATCCTTAACAAGCAAGATGTCTGGACATACTTGCTATTTAAAACTTTTACTTTTTTTAATGTATGTTTAAAAACTGTTCTTAATCTTAAACTGGCTATTCAGCATATCGTTTAATTCCCTCTTAGGCACGGCATTTTTATGAAATGCATATTTATGGTTACAAATACGCATTACAAATGTGCAAACGTTTGGTGATTTTACAGTAATTTCTTTCGGTGACCAATCAAGGTAATACATGAAAGCAGCTCTGCTAGGCTAGGCTAGAACTACTGACTAAATATTGTTTAGGGACGCCTCCGATCCCCTCTGACTGTACATCAGCTAGAATGGTGGATGTTACATCGCCCTACACTTGGCTGTTTGGCAGAGCATCTCTGTCACCGACGTAAAAAACAGAATGTGACCCAGGAGAAACATTGCAGTGCGATGTACGGGCATATTGCACAGACGCAGGTTGTAATAACTGTAATAAATATCTCAACAGAATAATACCTTTTCTTGCAATAATTGTCTTTCCCTCTTTTATAGACCACAGGTTGGGACTTTTACGAAAGGAGAAAAGAGTTTGTGTGTGTGTATGTACTGTATGCGTGTGTGTGAGAGAGAGACTGACTGCAGGATTTGTCAGTGTATTTGCTATTAGCGTTTATGATACGACAGTAATAATGTTTCTTATAGTGGAAACCTGTTGTTGTTTTGTTTTTTTTAGCTGGCAGATGTGCATGTTAAAACTCAGCCCTAAACTGGGTATATATCAAAATGGTCCAGCTACACTGACGGTTCAGCTGCGTTGGAATTGTGCATAGACCAGACATTTTGTGTGAGAATTGCAACTACAGTGTAACACTCATGGAGGAATAAGAATGTCTTACATTCTTGTCACAGTGATGTCTGCAAGTTTAGCCAACAATGCAGACTGCAAGACAGCAAACAATAAAATATTTAGTTCCAGCTTTACGGTTTGTTTTGGACTTTTTACATACTGCTGTTTACAACCCCATATCTTGACATTTGGG
This sequence comes from Forbesichthys papilliferus, assembly GCA_025399855.1. Lineage (NCBI taxonomy): Eukaryota > Metazoa > Chordata > Actinopteri > Percopsiformes > Amblyopsidae > Forbesichthys > Forbesichthys papilliferus. The sequence continues at coordinate 55,171 of JAODOY010002428.1, forward strand.
GGGTGAGTTTAGCTGGGATATAAATCCCACACATTGTGGCATTGTGTGACACTGTCAAAACCAAATGTGTGTAATCTCCTCAGACAATATTGATACTGAATATGGCCCAAAAAACAAGTCATTTAAAATGCTAACTATGAGATCTTGACGCATCTAGAATATTTGTACATTTTTACCCCATGAACTGATATCACATATGAAGTCCAAAACTAATATTACAAAGTGCTTGCTGTCACCTCGTAAACAATGAACTGTGGAGCTAACAATCCCATTATTCTCACAGTGGTGCGCTAATAAGACATTGCAGCATTAATGTCAACAATCTTAAGTAGTTGGCCACTAGTGTTATTGATTGTATTTTCCTGTTTGTTTGCTGCCATCTTGGCATTTTGTTTTATAAATTTTTTTGCAAAGATGGCACTCCCCGAATACACAATTATGTGGGTAATACACAAGGACACATATTGGGCAAAGAAGTTATATATGTGAATTACACCATTGGTGTAATATACCCTTTTTAATTAGCTTGCGTATCATACTGTAGCATGCTAGATCTTTTCAATTTGCACTGAACCTTGTGACTGTGTTCTGTAGAGCTATAGAGGCATGTAAATTGCATGTACCGATTACTAATCTTTGCCACTAATCCTGGACACTTGGTCCAGGGAGAAGTCACCTGCACTGCACTGCACTTCCAATGGTCATCGGGACATAAACAATGCATGTATACTGTCGCGAGTCAAATCTGATATAAACGGTTTGTGTTTTTTCTGTCGGTTTTCCCCCACAGTTATACATATATGCCTTACACCAATGCAACCACATCATCGGCTTGAGGTTTATAAAGCAGACAATTGGCTAATGTTAGCATAGGATATGTAATAAGAAGGTGATGATAAGCATCAGGACAGGTTTGTTTTCTTGGATGTTGTTGTTATTTTCCTGTGAAGGTCAACATTATATATATAACATTATATATAACATTATATGGCCATTCTGGGGCATATAATATGCTCCAAAATGAATGAATGCTTTGACATTCATTGTGTTCTAATTAATATTTTCACATTCATTAGAATTTAAATGTAATGACATGGTTTGTTATTACCTATCCTAACATTACAGGTTCATTTTTTTAATTTAGATTCATATTGATTGTTTAAATGATATGCAAATCGTGTTTGAGCGGTCAGAATGATTGCTAATGGCCATTCAAGGTAAAACATGCTATAACCTCTTTTGTGTTAAAAATAACAATAATAAAATGTTATATACACACAATCAGGAAAAGTCAGGGTCCTACAGTTACATGAGATTATTTCAACATAGCTATTCAATATAGCTATACATTTTAAAAAGGTCAAAATTACAACCTTGGTGGTTCTCGCTCCATATAGAGAAAAAAGAGGAAAGGGTGTTATTTTTTTGCTGTGGAATTAGACTGGAGTCTAACATCTTTGTGGGTGGTTTCAGATCTCTTGAGTTGTAATGGGTGTTAGTGTCACATAGCATAGAAACAGGATTCGACCCTGCTCCCTGCTGGTAAATCAGCGCTTAAAATCTCCTAACGTCCTTCTCCAATGTCCCCCCTTCCCCAAGTGTCTTTTAATTGAACACTTTTCATTGTGTGTCAGGAAATACATGCATGCGTGGTTGCCTGTATCCATGGAATACCAACCCAGGGCTCCCACCCATCTCCTCCCACGCCGCCTCTCTTCTGGGTGGCTTCTGGGGCTCGTGCTTCGCCATTCTCCCCACGTCTCCCTCTGATTTTCCCAACCACTCGCGGATCAATAGTGCTCTTTGAACAGAGACAGAACGCCTCCCCCCCACTTCCAGTATGACCCCGCCATCGTCCACTCACCGTCGTCGACTAAACCGGGACCGATTCATGGTGACCAGGGCTGAGCCATTAGTCAGCCGCCATGCAAGCAAACACAGCATCCTGGGTCTGGGAGCCCTAATGGGAATTTAACATACTTCAAGGTATCTACAGCCAAACAGAAAGAAAATGCCCTCTGTTTCCCTCACCCCCCCACACCCCCTCCACCATAGATGACTCACGCTGCTGGAAATGAGAAATTAGAGCTCTGCAGTCGGTGTGTGACCCGCACGTATCTTCACCGCAGCTTTCTCTGTGGGGACCAGAGCCTACAAATTAGAAGCCGGGGGTTTTGAATGCGGTTTAACCAACCCATGTGTTAGGGGAAGGGTGCGTGTCTGTGTGTGTGTGTGTGTGTGTGTGTGTGTGTGTGTGTGTGGTCTGCTCTCCTTGTGACTCGTGTGTGCAGATGCCATTGTTGTCCGTGTCTGAATCGCTTCCCGCCTTTTAATGACTTCCTCTGTTGCCATGGTGTTAAGGGCCTTCTCCAGATGGAGGGTGAACTCCGAGATGTATATACTGTAGCTGGGCATCCAATTAGGCCATTTACTGTAACTTGCATGGGGTATTATTTACATGTCTTAAAAGGAGCAGCCATCTTGTTCAAGATGCTCTGCATCAAACCCATGACCTACACTACACTCAACTACACTATTCTGCCCCATATGTTCGAGTGTGTGTGTGTGTGTGTGTATTTGAAGCCCAGTTACTGAAGCTGGACATATTGAACATAAACATTTTAAGCACGCTAGCTATGAATAATATTACTATCAAACGCATTCATGCCTAACAGCCCCTGCTGTGTCTAGCATTACTGGCGAATCCTAGAACACCAACGCAACATTTCCCTACAAAAAAAATATCTTCTTCTGCATGACTAAAGCTCTAATTGATGTAATTACTCGCTCAATTTGCCTTTCCGATTTAACGTTCCCTTGAAGAATTCTCAGTAGTTCCAGCAGTGCGCACCGGGGGGAAATATTTCCACCAGCTCGTGCCCCGGTTTGAGCTCAAGGGAAACACGTAAACAAGGTTTGTAATGCTAAATACCCCAGCCGAACTGATACAGTTGCAGTATGTGTTGGTGGTTTAATGGAGGCTCTATGGAGATCAACCGCTTCAGCAGTGGTCAGCAGTGGTCAACTGAAGCATGAAGAGCCTATATGCTAGCATAATGATCCATCGTACACTCCGTTTAACTGACTTTAAACTTTTACTATTTGCCGTAGAAAACGCAGTAGTTCCGTTTCTCACAGTGTTCCGTTCTGCCTCTCTAACACATCCTATTCCTACTTCAAATCTTTCATTTGTGAAATGAACAGGCTAAAAGACGTCATTGCTATAAGACATATTTCACAGCCACAAACACCACGGGAGATTTACATAAGGTACACCGCTGCTACATTGTATTGGCAATACCCCTTTTATTCTGTGTGTACAACACTTGAGTCTCCATCCACTCTTGCTGAAGAAGACTAAGCTCACGGGCTGGTAATGCACAGATCCCATCCTAGCATAGGATGCCTATAAAACATGACAGTATTGGCAGGTTCTCAGCGAGCGGGCTGCGCTCGACCCTGCAACGCGCTGAGATACATTACGACCCGACGCGCCTCCACCGAATGTGTATTGAGTGCCTCTGACACATAAAACTGCCGCAGTGCGATGAGAAATGCCCACTGTCAGCCCATATCTGCGCTTCAAAAGATTTAATAGAGGCAGGGGAGGGGATGGCGGGGGGGTTGGATGCTGGAAAATACAAGGGGTGAAAGGTCAACTGCACCAATGCATCAGGGTCTGGGTGGGTTCATAAACGCCAACCCCAACCAGATTAGCTTTGTTGTGTGATCATTGGCTAAAACTCTCAATGGCGTTTATTAATGTTGCCCCTTAGGAGTCAAGGCAAGGTGCACATTCCTGTGTGAGTATTGAGAGGGTGCCTCGAGCTATGACTCTCTTTTTAGGAGTTCACATGTTAAAAGGATTGAGAATCTTCTGTTATAACGTCAAAGCCCCAGTTGTATTTCCATCATAGCTTTTCGTGCACTGAAACGTTTATAGCCTGTCTATCTTGAGTAAAATGCAAATTGGCAGTTATTTATTTATATATTACAAGATAGTAATATTTTTTGACAAGAGGGACTAATGTGATTTTGAATGGGTGTTTGAGGAGCTCTTTTAGCCGTTTGTTAGCCTTAAGAATCTGAGCTATGGAGCAAAGCAAGTCTGTCTGCTCGCATGTGGGAGGAGAAGTTCTGAGCAATGTTATAGTTTCATCCGTGTGCTTGAGCCGTTGGGGTTGTTAGCATTACTGCACACGTGCACACCGCACACACATTGTCATTTAGCAAACGTTTCTTCATTCAGCTGCATGTGTAAATGGCAGCTAAAGAAGCCATATGCCATTTAACGTAAAAGCATTGGCTTAGGATAGTGACTCACTAGAGCTGGATAAGTTGATTGTGCCTTCGAGTTGCATTCCTAGAACCAATAATATAGCACATTCACATGTACTTCAGCTATAAGGACAGATATTTAATTGATACAGCTGGAGATGTGAGATCTAGGTGGAAGCTGAATCCATCGTTGTAGTTCAAGGGTTGCTGATATGATTAGCTTCTTTAGCATAATGCTTGTATCTAAGCAAACTTAAAGTGAGAGCATTACAATATTACAGTATTAAGGAGCAGGTAGGTGAGGCGAACGAGATCTTAGGTCATTTCTCAGTCAGGTTCTGTTATAGACAATGGTTACCCTGGTGACTTATCATCAACTATGTACCTGTTCCCCTCTGTATCTTGATGAATTTACCATTGTACCCTTCTGTATCTAAATGCCTCCCAATACCAGTATATGTATCTGTAGATTCCATCTTGAGAAACATTCTACGCGACATGCTGTACAGCACGTGCTGCTCCTTAGCCAATCTTTAATACATCAAGGATGACAACCAGGACTCAAAGCTGGATACTTTTATCTAACTGTGGCTATGCGGAGGGTGCGTCGGGAAATGGGGGGGTGCACTTCCATTTTCTGCCGTGTAGGTCAACACCTGAATGTCCTGAATGCCACGATGGGTTCACGGAAGAGGGACATGCAACACATGAGAGACCTGGGGTTGGGTGAACACTAGGCAGGCTGCAGCCTTCTGGGTGTGCTGTAAGAGTTAATAGGCCTGGGTGAGGCTGCAGTACACTAGACATGCGGTAGAGGGAGTTAATATGCCTGGATGAGGCTGCAGTATAATAGACATGCTGTAGAAGGAGGTAATAGGCCTGGATGAGGCTGCAGTATACTAGACATGCTGTAGAGGGAGATAATAGGCCTGGATGAGGCTGCAGTACACTAGACATGCTGTAGAGGGAGATAATAGGCCTGGATGAGGCTGCAGTACACTAGACATGCTGTAGAAGGAGATAATAGGCCTGGATGAGGCTGC
>JAODOY010002429.1:0-34424 GCA_025399855.1 Forbesichthys papilliferus
CGCAGGTGAACACCTGCGAGCTAACACACATATACACACACACATATACACATATATACATACATATATACACATATATACACACACATACATACATATATACACACACACATACATACATACACAGTATAAAAAGGATGTAAAAAGTGTGTAGAAAGTATGAAGAACATTTGACTTTACATATTTAGCTGCCTTCACCTATGCTGCAAGTGTAAAAATAGTCACGGAGAAGGACCTCCAGAGCAGAGCTCTGTGGGGGGGTGGGGGGGGCTCTTTGTCCTCACTAAAGAAGAACTGGCCTGGTTTCAACCATAGGAGGAACTACATGTAAAGTTAAGAATTCACTGGCAGGCCAAGCTATTGTTCAACCTGACTCAATAAAACAAGCTCTGTGTGTATATGTGTGGAGGAGGGGGGTAATGAGGGATAGGGTCTTTGAGTGGAAAACATTTCTGCTTTCTTAAGAACACTCTTTCTTTGAAAGAAAAGGTGGTTTGGGGATATTTCTAGAGCGCTGGCTGGACCACTTTTCTCTTCATAAGTATAAAGTAAAGAAACGACAATTAAATCAAGTGCTTCATGATTTAATGCCAGTGTTGACGTCACTAGCTACCCCTCATCACGGTGGGCCTAAGTGGGATTATCACTGGGACTGAATCCCGTCGATTAAAGCTCATTGGTGGAGAAGCTGCATCAAGAGATGTGCAATAGGAATTTGACAATATCTCTACGCACTCCCCACCATAACATAAAAAGTGATACAAAGTTATGTTTATATTTTTTATATATTTTGCAATGCATGCATCAACATTTATTCATTTTAATATAACGTCCAAACGGACAAGTGCAAACCTGCCTGAAATTCACGAGCAGAAACCAGGAATGAGCAACATGGATAAAAAGAGACAAAAATACATACAATTATGTTTTAACATTAATACATGGATAAAATTAAAAAAGTAAACAATATTTTACAGATTAATATTTAAACAGTATTGTTCATTTCAGTACTGGGTAAGTCTCCCTAACAACTCGAGGTGAACATTACATCTGAATGGATCAAACAAATCCGTCCACATTCCAAGTCTCTGAGCTGTAATCTTTACAAAAGAAATAAATCATATTTGAATGTTTCTCATCACTCTATATATCCCCCTTACCGAAACTTGAGTACGAGATAGTGGCAGACTAAAATGGCCAACCTTGCAGATAGATATATTAGAGATCTGTGCATTGCATCCTGTGACATACCATAAACAATTTGTGAAAAGGTAATTGAAATATTAAATCAATGTTGGCAACAAAGTGGCACTTTATGAAAAATGATGTGACAACCCATGGTGGGAAAACCGCCAATCTGCAAGACGTGAGTAACTTGACTTAACTGTGCTTTGTGACAAATACCGGAAGAATGATGTCAAAATAAAAGTGCTTTGGATAGTCTTCAATAATAACAAATAATAAATGTTAAGTCAAAGTTACGCATTGGTGGTGCTTTGTCATTTAAAGGGGTAAAACAAAGAACACAATGATAAATTAAATAAAACACACAAAATGGCGGAACAAGTTACGCTCAGCCACAGTAAGTGCTCTCCTGATACAGTCTGCTCTTTTTTCGTGCACACGACTCTTTCAACCCTTTGCTTCCTTCATTTTCAAAAGCAAACAAACAAACAAGGCATCAGAAGACCGACCTTGGTCAACCCAAGGCCAAAAGCAAAAAGTAGTCCTGATAAAAGCACATGGCAGAGTCAGGTCACTGAGGCCCTCTCCTCAACAACACCAACAGTTCAGAAGGTCACTTCTGGTTGAGGTCAGGAACCAGCAGACCGGTCCAGGGCCAGGTGGGTGGCCCCCACCCCATACTGACCCCAGATCAGATCACAGGGTGGCTGTGTCTCTAGAGGGAGAAGCATTGTAAACCAGAAGCGGTCCAATGGCTCCTTCCCCAAAGAGGGGAGCACACATCCTCCTCCGCCGCACACTGACTGCTCTTGGGCGCAGTAGGCGTCTTCCTCCAACAAACACACACGTCACATCAGTAGTAGTAGCAGCAGCAGCAGCACACCACACACGTTCAGCGTCCCACAGAGCAAAATCGTCCCGTCCCTTCCCCCACGGGGTCTGTCCTCGGGAGGGATGGGGGTGAAAAGTCCTTCCGTTTAGACCAATCACAGCCGGGCGCGACGCAGCGGTTCAGCAGATCAGCTCCTGCTGGATGTCGGGCCGTGCGGCAAAGGGTGTCTCGGCGAAGGAGAAGGCGCTGCGGCCCGCCTTGAGGCCGCGCTGGCCCGGGCATAACAGGTACGAGGCCAGGGGCTCCAGGGAGGGGGAGGGGACCGGGCTCTCGGCCTCCGACTCCGATTGGCCTGCCTCGGGCTCGTCGAGCGAGGAGGCGGCGGGCCTGCTGTGGAGGTGCGGGTGGGGGTGGGGGTTCAGCCACGGGTGCTTGAGGCATTCCTCGGCCGTGGCACGCTTCCTGCACACAAGTACGATGAGACAAACCGCAGTGAATGAGTGGAAATTCACACACACACAAAATATATCCTGCTTAATAACCTGCAGATCCTCACATTCCCGTTCTCAGCTAGGAAAACCACAAAAGAGGCATTTTTGGTGTGTTACTCACACTCTTAAGAATGTTTCCACGTTTGTTCCCCTCTAACTCTACCACTAATCTGTTACGATTATAATCAAAGATGGGAGATTATTTTGTGCTGGTTGTGACAAGAGCGGTTACTTCTGCAGTACGTCATGGAAACTAACCCAGTTGTTCTGCTCAGATGTGAGGAAAGAGAAACCAACATCGAGGCGACGATGACAGATTTTTATTTTACAGATTAAGTCTCGACAGTTGGAGCAACATCTCAGTAGCAATGAAGTCAATTAGTTTTGTTGCCAAGATATTGAAACTCCTATGACATATGGTGGTATGCAAAAGTGTATTTGGATAATTGAGTTAAAGAGAAAATGTTGCATCTGTAAAAAAGATGCAAGCCAGCAGAAAAAGCAATCTACAGTACATTGACAAATGTTCACTTGTTGTAAATGACACAAATCCATTATCGCACTTGTTCGGTGCGGGGAACAGGCGGGGAAGTGCCTCAACGTTGCCCTGGCTGAGTCACATCCTATGTTAGTCAGCTCTCCTGCTGATGGGGCATCAACGCCCACCATTAAAGGTGGAGTCAGTCAATCTGGAGAAAGCTTGTTGTTGATAGTCAAACTATCAAATCCAAAACACCTCTACCGTCAACGCCCTCAGAAGCTCCGCCCCTTACACATCAGAAACGCATTACCACGGCTATGGATAGTGGTGAGTGTATTATCTTACAATTGCTGACTACACCTTTAACACGGCAACAAAGGCTTACCTGGGGTTTTTGATCAGCAGAGACTTGATGAAGTCGACAGCCAGTGAGGACACGCCCTCGAACACGTCTTGAGAGTAGTCCACGTCGACGCGGCTGATGTTCAGGAATGTCTCCTGCTTGGCGTCTCCCAGGAACGGAGACTCGCCGGTGAGCATGACGTAGGTCAATACCCCGATACTCCTGGTGGGCGGATAAGGAGAGCTATTAAGATGCTTTGTAAAGACAGTCAACCCTGCTATGTTCCATGTTGCTGATTTAAGGATTAACCTTAAGTGTAAAAGGAGACGACATTTGAATACAGACTTATACGAGTCACACAAATTAACTAGTAGGATATTCTCACACAAAAACTCTTAACGTCCACACTCACCACATGTCTGTTGCAGTGCTAATGGGCTCATAGTTCAGGATCTCTGGGGCTGAAATGGTAACACATGGCAACAGTCAGTATTGATATGCACCGCATCTGATCGGAAAGGACACAGTTCGTTTTAGGGGCTAACGGCATGCAAGAGCTGACCGGAGGACTTACCTACGTACTCTGGGGTGCCCAGAATCTCTCTGACCTCCTTGACATTGTCCATGCGCCTTGACAAGCCAAAGTCCACAATGCGGATGTCTCCCAGAGGTCGGGCGCTGGTCAGCAAAATGTTCTGGGGCTGGAGAGTGAGCAACGACAGATTACACAGATTACATTACATACTATGATGGTGAATATCCTGTAAGTGGGAACCCATTCTGCGTCAGAAAGAATGGGTCATAGTTTCTACAACAGACCAGAGAGGATTTCATTCTGGTTACGTCAACCAAATAACTGTTACTCTGATCCTAGGCCAGCCACTAAAGCCTATTAGACAAGTAAAGTTTATATCTGCCAACCAATTAAATTTACATTTAGGAGCTTCACCTTTTGACAGGCTGACAGGCTGTTATACCACAAGTGAGGTTTGTCTCATCACAGTCCACACAAGCACAAGGAAGAACATGTAAGTAGTATTAAGTAACACAGAATCACCATTACCAATGAGACCTAGAAAATAAATGTGTGTACAACAGAACACAGCCATCCACTGTGCAGTAGATGTGCCTTTGTTGCATTAGAGGTATCCCTACACCTTTAGGACAACGCTGGGGTTAAGTACCACTCACTTTTAAATCCAGGTGGACGACGTCGTTCCGATGCAGGAAGGCAACGCCGTTCAGGATCTGTCGGGCGAGTCTGATCACATCCTTCTCTGTGAAGGCCTCGTCATTGTCAGCAACACATTGGTTGAAGATTTCTCCACCGGCGGCACTGTGGAGACAGCAGGGAAAGAGTAAACATTATAGGCTGTGTGTGGTTACTAGGGAGGGGGGTGGCGGGGGGGGGGGGTGGCAGATACATGCTCCACTTTCACTCATTGTATTAACTCATTAAGCTAAACTGTACCTGTAATTGCACAAGCATGACCATCCTTCCTCACGATCACAAGTCTACAAGTTTAATCGCACATCTCGATGACTAAGGCACATTCCAACCCATTCCCTACCCTAGTCCTGGGGAACTCGCCCAAAATCAGCAGTCATTTCCACCTTTACAAAACACCCTTCCTTGCTTATGGGTGTACTTTGTCTAGATGTCTCAACACTTATTCAGCACATGAAATCTGAAATATTAGGCACCCTTCCTCTGCCAGTGGCTTACTGGTACCGTGTCAATGACCAGATATGGAGGAGGCAAAAGGAGCTGGTCCCTCTATATACAAATTCTGAACAAACAGGAGAAGGGGAGATTCTGAAGGATCACCAAATGGCACTAAATGGATAGGTGTTAGTTTTGATAAAGTCCAAATAAACATTTCTCCATAATGACTACACAAAACAAAATAGGGGATTATCCTGCTCTTTGGCAGATATGTTGGGGGATAAGTGCTGATTTGGCCTGTCTGATGAAGTGGCGTTGCCAGGATCCCATCAAGAGAATCTAGCTGTGCTTATGGAACTGAGGACATGGTGGATTTAAGTCAGATGCTTCGATATTACATCGATGCCTGAAGCCGACAGTTTACCCAGGAAGCTGAACCACGTGTCGTGGATTTAGGTGGCACACAAGGTTTTTATCACCAGAGGAAATTCTTCAACCAGGCCGTGGGCAAGTCAGTTACATAACTCGCTGCAGCCAATACCACGTTTGACTCGGACCCCTTCACTCTTTACTGACCTCAGCTGTGAAAACAGCAATTGTGTTTTTCTGGTTTCTAAAAAGGATATCAGTCATTGGTTCATGAAATCCTGCAATATTGTTGTCTAGCTTCCACCCACCCCAGTTGATCTGTAACAACCTTGAGTACTACAACCGTACGGAGTACTAGAGAGACAGCGGACAGCTGCACGTAATCTCCTTATGTTGGTATGCATGTATACCAAATGCAAGGCAAACCCTCTTCTTACGCTTTTGATTTGGGGTGGATATGAGAGCCATGTGAATAGAGTTAGAAACATGTCTTTGTTGACAATTGGGGGTTCAATGTTGAGCGTGCAACTCACCGAGCTGTTGCATGTGTTTGTACTGTATATTTGAACTGTATTTGAACAGAAATGCTTACCTGTCTGAACAAGAATTATATTAGAATTGATACGTTTTATCTTAAAATTACAATATACAGTGTAAACAATTTAGAGCAGAAATTCAACATAAAAAAATAAAAATATTTCCAGGATTTCTAAGAATTTTACTTTCCTAGAAATCACAATTGTCTGTTGTCTTTCCAGCTCAACCCACTGCATGTCAGCATTTAAGCAGATATCCTCCCCCGAATAGCCTCCAACATACTACCGCAGCAAAACACAAAACTCAAGCCTTGGTTCTCGGTACTAACAAGTAATTGGCATCAAAGTCTAAATTAAAGGACATTTAACTTATTGAAAGAGACAAATACTTGTTTTTATAGCAACTTTAATCTAACTCATCCTTTTTTCTCCTGAAGGAATCAGGTCAGAGCTCAGAGGCCTCTGAGACTACTGTACCTGCCAAACTGGGTGCTCATTACTGATAACGTCGGCTCTAAGCACACAGTCAGCTTCCCACAGGCTTAACCAGCCTGCTGCCAGAATGTGTCGTTTGTGCAGCGTCTAGACCAACTTCAGCGAGGTCACGATCTGGACTACGACAGGCAAGGGTAAACTGGACATTAAACATGTCAATGTGAATATAATTCACATATTTAGGAGACATGCATTAGCTTCCCACAGCAGAGCATATCCATATGCCAGCTGTCATTTCATCTAATGAAGAAACTGAGAATATGTCTACCTTCACAACCTGGCAAAAAAAGCTCCAACTGAGACCATTCATGGAGCCCATGGATAATTCACCACCACAACACATGGCCATTTGACTGTACCCTCTGGATTATTATTAGATGGTCAGAGAGCAGAGTTACAGAGGCCACGTCAGTTCATTTCTTATGAAAGTGGGCCTCTCTCAAACTAGTCATTATGTTGGGGGTTATACTGTGGTACCGAGGCAGACTACAGATACTGACTATTACATTTCAACTTCTCGCCTCTCTTGCTCTCACAGTAGCACGGATGCGGTTGTGGCCGTGTGCATTTCTGTGTATAGACTGCAGCTATTTTGCTGCCTGTGATACAGTGTGAGCTACTTTTGGGAACCACACTTACGGGTAAGCATGCAAACCCACAGGAAATGGAAAAAGTATTCTCTCTCAAGCTTGCTGGTGTTTTGAAGATGCGGGCTAAAAAGCTCTTGATAGCTCTTTATATGCCTTTTCATAAATGCATACCACATTGAATCTGAGCAACAGCGTATACTCAGACCTACAGCTCACCAATATAAAGCCATGAAAAAGAAAACAGGTATATTCAGCTATTGTAAGCTAATACACTGTCAATTCACCAAATATCTCCTCGCATTTCGCTATCTTACTGTTGTGTGAGTGTGCACGCGCTGAGAAAAATAATCTAGTAATATTCTACACAGCCTCGTCTCCGTAAATACGCACATAAACAAAGTGGCAAACACCGTTCACAACAATAATGCTGCTTGGCTTCACAACGTGTTTCAATGTATGGGGGCTGTGCTTTTGAGAAAGTTTGATTTGAGCACAATTTTAAGCATCCTTGCTGCCACTTAAAAAAATGCTCCCCATGCCATACTCTCCATTTGTCTTGGCTGTGCACGGGTTATATACACCCCCCCCCCCCCCCCACACACACACACACACACACACACACACACACACACAAGCGTGGGGCTGTGCACCGGCATACCCCCGGTACATGGGTGCAGAATATGTGGGGTAACTTCCCATTTCACACTTTAGTCTAAGGTAAAAGACAGACCCCCCCCCCCTTTCCCACCAATCTAAGAGAGGCTTTTGTTCTGCAGCAGCATTCCACGTCTGGTGGGCTGGGGGCAACTGCCGGAGATGTGTTGGTGGTGGTGTAAGGGGGGGGGGGGAGGGAGCAGCTTCCTGACTGCTAACGTTGACCGTCCACGGCCCAGGTCATAGCAGGACAGAGCCCTTGTCCTAATTGTCCATCTCTCCATTGGAGGCAATTAAAGCCACTAATTGCCCCGTCCCAAATTCTAAAACACAAAGCCGGTGCTACAACAGGGGCATAAGGTGGCTCATGCAGATCACATCATCACATCCAACTGACGCACTAAAGCGCCCTGGGTCAGCATGTGGCTAGAACATAGCAGCCAGGGCGGCTTTGGTTTAGTGGCCTGGTGCACTATAGTGACACACAACCACCAAAGGCAGACAGGGCCTACATTTCTGCTGAGCAGCATAGCATTATTATTTGACAGTTAATACTGCGTGTGTCAAGTGGTTCCACATGATCGTCATTTAAAAAGGACTGACTGTGACTTAAGAGTGACGAGAAGCGCAGATGTCGTGGCTGCGGTGTGCACATCCACCAACCACAGGAGAGACAGATTCTCCTTATATGGTGGCATTGTTGATGCCACTTTGTGCAACCGTTTTCTCAATTGCTGTAGCCTGCATGTAAACTTGTGCAACTGTGACAGGAAGTCTGCATGCATGAATAGAAGCAGACATTATTTTGAAACAGAACAAAAAAGATAAAGGGGGCAGGCATCCTGTCAATTATTTGACTAGTTATTGAAGTAGCATACTAAATAATAAAATATTTCTGAGGAAGCGCCAGTGAAGGAATCATTTCCCAGCCAATTAAGAACCCCTATACTTTTATTCCAGAGTTTCTGATAGCACTGCATTGTGGTTGGGTTGGTAATACTATAGATATTATGTTAAATGGCTCCAAACAGTGACTGTACAAGCCAGGGCTGAATGATCTGATCATTTTTGGCAGCAACGTGCGCCCACGTACGTACCACTCCAGAACGAGGATGATCTCGGAGGGGGTTTCGTAAACCTCGTGCAGGGCCACCACATACGGGTTGGCCTTGGCCGACTCCAGCACGGCGATCTCGTTGATGATGTCCATGCGACAGTCCTCGCCCTTCCGCCGCTTTCGGAGGAACTTGGCAGCATGCTCCCTGCCGGTCACCTTCTCCACACACTTCTTTACCACGGCAAACTTTCCCCTGGGGACGAGAGAGAGAGAGAGAGAGAGAAATCAGTGAAAAGCCCAAATTAGTTTGGACCACATTCCTGGCCGAGTCAGATTTCCTTGGTCGGGGTCCAGGGCCAATTAATCTCGCTATCCAAACAACCAGTGACGCACGACAGATTTTAGGTTGCTCGCCAGTGGCACAGGATGACCGAAAACTGCCATGCTGACGGCGCAACCTCATTACAGTGCAGGGAGCCTAGTGAAACCACCAAGCAACCATTAGTGGGACGCTTGAATATGTGGTTAGAGAGCATCGGGGAAACATGCTGATAGGTGACGTTGCATTCTTTGAAAGTTTTGAAATTGCTGATTAGACACTTTCTGGGGGAATACTGATGACTCATACTGCAATAAGGGAGCTCTATGTTAATTCCAATGATCAAATCTAGATTGAGCATGTGTATGTGAGAGCGAGCAACGCATCATTAATTCTATTGGTTATGGTAGATACAAGTCATCCCTTTGACTCTCCCTGCCCTAGCATCTTGCTTTAGGAGAAAACACATCAATACCAAGTAAATGGTTTAGGCGTCTTGCTCAAGGACACCTCAACACTTTACCGGGATCGAACCAGTAACTTCTGGATCACCGCTCGCCCCACCAAGTCACATGGAGATTTTAAGATTACGACGACGCCGTGGAACTCAGCCGCTGGTCCGCTCAGCTAAAGATTAGGAAATCCCTCATACTTCTAATGGAGTAGGAGGAGAGAACGTCTAATCCCCCGCCTTGTTCTTTCAGGGTCTGACCGGTGGGAGATAAGGCTGACAGTTGGGAACAGGGTTGTTAAATGCCAGCCTGATAAGGCAGAGTGTCTTAATAGCTAGAACAAATAACACCCCCCCCTTTCCCGCTAACATAGCAGGAGGACAGAAGGGAGTATACAGTATGTGCGTACTGTGAAAGTCTTCCATCTCATCCTCTGCAATATCATTTGCTGCATTAACGTTGACGGATTGGGAGCAAGTGCCAGCAGTCAGGCAGAGGTGTAGGCAGGATGTCCGATGTATGTGTTAGAAACACCCTGTGTGTGTGTGTGTCCCTCCCATGTCGATAACGAGGCCTTGTCCTCATCCCATTCTTAGAGCTGCCAGGGACAGGCAACAAGCGGAATCCTCCCCGACGCCTCCGCCCAAACCCTTGGCAGAAAACCCTGCCAGTTGTATAAAAGCTTGTGCAGGCTGACCCGACGGCAGACCGGGACCACCCACCTGACCAGGGCCGGGTGGCCCAGAGGGGGTCAGTGGGGCCGCAGCCCCACCTCCTCGAATCCGTCCACCAACACACCTTTACCCGCCATAACGATAAGCATTTGACACGTCTTGTCATTAACTAACTGACCCAATGGAACATATGTTCCATAAGTGTGAACATGTGACGCTAAATACAGGCAGTGGAATGACGAATAGTTCCTCCCTAGCATTCACAGTAGGAGTTGAGTGGGGCAGTGTGTGAATGAAGTGGCCGCTGGGCAATGGCCCCAATTTTCCCCACACAACTTTGATTCTGTCCAATGCAGACACTATTCTGAGTTGGCTAGCACAACACAACTACAAAGACTAAAAAAGAAAAACAAAAGAAATGTCTGAGGCTTTGTTATTTTATTAGCCAAGTTGGGCATTTTGGACCAGGAGCTTTCAAATTTTTTCAACATTGTTGAAAAATGCCAAGTTTTGGGACGAGGAAAGGTAACAGCAGGAGGGCTTTTCAATGGCTGACAACAGGTCAGGTTAAATTCAGCTATCTATGGTCACACTGCCACACTACCAGGCAGCAGAAAATAAAAATGTTTAACTGCCTAGCTTTATGGTCATTACATATAATGGAATATATTCCTGTGTTTTCATGCCGGTATGTGTTTTAGTTTGTCCAGTGATTCATAACATTTGGCTTTATTGAACACTCACTCATAAGGTCTGCCACTAAGTAGTAGCTTGCACAACATCCGGTGAGTTTACATAATTAAGCAGATGATCATTGTCAATCTCAGAATTTTCCTGCAAAGGAGATTTTATGCATCCTCACATAATTCTGAGTAGAAATGCAGTCCTCTCTTTCACCATCTAGTGGTGGGGATAGGGATGGCATATTTGAGAAATAGATTGCAGTGTCATCTGTGACTATCCACAATTCTCTACGTTTTTACTAACACTCACTAGAGTCAACCCTTACAATTCACACATCTCAATGGGTGAATAGGTGGGCCTATCTTACCAGGGGGCACACTACTGTGAAACATTTGTAAACAAGGACATTTTTAATGACGGCACTTGGATTTCTTATGGGATGTTATTTGCCGTGAATTCCATATGCATCAAAGGTCAACACGGTTGCATGTGTACCTGTGGGTTTTTTTGGGGGGTGGGTTAATACAAACTTCCTGCAAACTGTCTTCTCTTGACAAGCTGCTCTCCTGGCACCTAGAACAGCTCACATTCCTGCGCTTAATGCGATTATGAGGCCTGATGTCTGGACCATGTTGTTGGACCAAGTATGCAGAGGAAGGGGGTGTGAGGGGTTGGATGAGATGGGGGGGTGGGGGGGTCGGAGGCAACCACCCCCGTTCTGGCTACCGTCCCAGGATGTTCACACTGGAAAGCTTAACACTACCAACTGGAAGACAACTAAGCTCCAGTAAAAGCAGAAGAAACCTCCCTGGGAACCCAGTTTTAAAAAGGGCAGATGGAGCGTTAACATGTTGCCTTAGTAAAAAAGCCAATATCCTAATTGAACAAAATTAGTTGCAATAGCCTATATTGGCTTTTGGTGCAATTTGGGGAATCCCCACTCCAAAAATACTGGAAGACAGATAGGCTAAGGTGTGTGTGTTTTATTTATTTTTATAACAGGAATATGTTCAGGTTACACAAACACGTTGTCTAAAACATATGGTCTACATTTTACAATAATTAAATTGTGTAATTAACCTATAGTGTCACAACAAATACACATTTTAATATAAAATTAAAGTTAAGTCACTAGGGGGGAAATTGCCCACACACTCATCTTGGACAACAAATATTCCGCAAGAAAAAAATGAAAAACAGTGCTTTGTGCAACCATATGGAACCTCTATGTAAAACCACAACAGTGACTAGCTTTCTCTAGCTCACAGGACACATTCCCTTTAATCTCCAGCATTGTTTACAACTCAGATTGCATGATTTGCAGACAGACATACAGACATTGAGAGGCTGTTGTGTTTTCTGTGTTACATTTATGGCATGTAAACTTTGATATTGTTACACCGCAACTCCACAGAGGAGTAGAGATGTATATTTTATTATTTTTTTGTCATATAAATTATATTAGTATTATGCCCCCCACACCTTGAAAATGGCAATATGTAGATAATTCTGTATCCGAAAAGACCACATTTCACATAGTTCGGGTGTATTTTGTTCAATGGATTACACATAATCGGACAAATAGGATACTTTGACTTTACACGGCAAAGAGCGTCTACACGCCCGCCACAGTTCACACAGATGCGCCGAACACGGATGTTCAATTACTAGGGTTCCCGTTTGCACGTGCGAAACCTTTCCAAATATGATTACCAGATTTCAATAATCTAATCAGAATCAGTTGCAAAAATGCACGCTTCAATGAAAAGTATGCTTCCCGTTTGGACCAAGAGTAAATGCGTTTCTTATACACTGTAAACGTGCATCGTATACTTCCAAGCAGCCTTACCTGCCCAATTCCCTGCCGACGAGCTCATAGTTGGCGATGAAGGGGTCTGTTCTTATCCTTGTGTGGATTTTAGTCACCATCCCGTTCTTTCCCATCATTGTTTAATTTGATAATGGGATTCTTGGACGAAAGAAAAAAATAAACCGTCTTCTTACAAATAATGTAAATGTTATGATCCGCAAGAAAACGTTTGCATCTTAAAAATTGCAAGTTGAATCAACTATCTTAACACACAAATAAATCTATATTCCAAGAGGTAAAGAAGGGACAAGTCCAAAGCAATATGCCTGCAGTTAACGTCAGCTGTAACAAGCTCTGTGAGTTGATTTGAATGCTGCTAATATCTCATTCCTAACAATAAACCCCAGCCGAGGACCCGCCCCCTCCGCGGACGAACAGCTCTGAGCGCCAATAGTTCGCATTGCCAACTGAAGGAGGCAGTTCGGGTTAGTTGTGATCTGCACTGACAGTTTTGTTACCTGTCCGGGCACTAAATAAGCATGCATATGTTGACATTCAACTATCATGCAATCATTCCTTTACAGTGAAATTACTTGGATATATGACCTAATCGTATTTGCCACAGCAAATTATCTAATTTAAAAATTCCTATATGTTTTAATAAGATATTTGTAAGTTATCCAATGGAGTTTACCCATAATGTTATTTTATATAGATAGAGACCACCTGCCTGATGTTAGCTCAGACTCTTAAATGGAATGAAGACAAAGACTCACGGCAGACCATTCACAATGGGGAAAAAACATAAACAAATGGCAAACCTATGAGGAATCTGGACATTTTCCTTTAGCAATTAGTATGGCCTGGTGCATTGGAAGATGTGCTGACCTAAACTCCATGGGAAATGTGTCACCTAGACACCAGAGGTTTAGGCGAGCAAGAGAGAGACTCATTTCGGACTGGTCCCACACATACAAGGTACCACACACACAGTCCTTTATGAGAGACTGTGACCTCACTTTGCACATAGTGTAGACACCAGAAGCAGTGGTGTGAGATGTTTAAATCCCGCAAATGACGTGGTGTAGTCTGTTATAGCAATATACATACGTACAACGTCTTGAAAACATCTTGTCAAATGGGTATTGAGGCTTTTTTATGTTGCAATTCACATGATAGTTCTGCCAACCTTCGTTCAATATCTAGGTCTAGGATAATGTTTGAGAATAGTTACCTTTACTGTAGAATGATCATGAATTAAGAATGCATTAAACCAAACCTCGGTAGGGGGTTACACTAATAGTCACATCTAGTGTAGTGGCGAGGCTTAGGGCATAGCTAGCTAGCTTCTTACATGCTCAGCATGGCTGTGCTAGTGCACACACAACACATGACTTCACAGATACCAAGGCTAATGTGTGTTAGTTTCCAGAAGCATTAACCAATGAAAAAGACTTCCATTGAGAGTGGACATTCCACAGGCCCTATCACAGAGTCATTACGGTTGCACGTCAAGGTTACATAACCTGCAAGGCCTCCTCAAATTGTTACCTTAAGTATAGGCCTGCGTTGATGCTTTGACCCGCTTTCTCTGCCAGGCTCGCCATTAAAGCCAAGGTCAGAGGTCAAGACAAGCCACATTAGTGAGGGGAAGGGGGTCTACTCATCCCCCGAGACCTAATAAAAACGCATACCAGTGAATTAGCCCGCCAGGCTAGTCCAGTTCAGCTAGCATATGAGAAGTTCAGCCGTGACCTGGAGACCATGAACACTTTCAGAATGTTCTGGAACATGCTGTATACCGGCCGATGCCGTTGTTGATTAAAAAAAACTCTTTATTGAAATTTCTCTCCACAATAATAATAGTAATAATATGTATTTATATAACACTTTACAGAGAGGGAATACATGTACATCTTATAAACAAATAAAGAATTACAGTGAAACAACATTAATAAGAATTGTAAAAGGAATCAGAATAAAAAGTAAATAAATAAAAAATTATAACAGGTGCATAAAGGAATACAATAAAGATACTTAACATGATACTGAAATAAGTTAATAATTTAATAAAAATGGTTAAAGAAATCAGAAGAAAGAAATATAAAATAAATTAAAACCTTATCCTTTTTGTTGCTATAACAAAAAGTCAACAATATGCGTATATAGCGATAATCTGGAAGTGCATATTCCAGTAGCAGTTTAGCTATCAGTACATGTCTTTTATGGGTGATTTTATCCCCTTTTACCCACTAATCTCAGTGTAGGAATTACCAAGACTCCATCATACGCATACAAAGGTGCTGTATATCCCCTTGTACCTAGAAGTACCCCACAAGACCTGAACTTTAATGTAACTGCTGGGTGCTGGGTGCCAATAATGCTTACGATTACCTGCTATACTGTAATATCTAATGTAGTTTTGATGTATTTGGTACATTCCCTTTGTGCCAAGCTGTGAATGTATTCATTCAATTTACAGTAAAAAATTACATATTTTAGTACTTTATAATTTAGCATCTTCATGGAAGATCGAGGCCATAATCTGACCATGTTTATAATCAGTATAATACTCAATAATAACACGTACAATTATACTCATTATATTATCCTTGCCATGGTCGGCAGACATCCCATCTCTGTTCATGAAAGTCTTTTTTCCACACTTTTCAAGGATGTCCTTTCTCTTCGGCTGTAATTGTTACCCAGGGAGGGGGTTCTCTCTGGGGACTCTGCGCCCTTAGGCATCTGTTGTTGTGAAGTTATAAAGTGGGCTGTGGCAGAGCAAAGTGGATTCCTATTTTAATAACATCCCAGAATCTGCCTGTCCACATGACCTGTTAGCCCATCTGAGTTTTGGGAGGAAGAAAGAATGAGAGAGCGTGTGCATCATCAATCTGCAGCAATTTAGAGGGTGTGCCACCTCTGAACAGTACAACTGTGGTACAGAATCATGTTTCAGACATGCCTGCAAATCTCTTTGTGTGTGTGTGTGAGTCTGCACATGTAGGAAAGTTTTACTCTGGAGAGATGTCGTTCTGTTGTGCACGTCTTAACAGCTGTTCTAAGTACTGTAGGCTTCGTACTTAATTGCAATCTAAAGCCAGTTTTTTTTTTCAAAATTTTGTGAAAATGGAAGTCCTACACCGTTCTTAGCAAATTGGCCTTGTTAGTAGGCAGAACAAGCTTTAATATGCAAAAATTGCAAAATGTTGAGTCCTTACAGAGCATGATTGCTGGTTGCCTATGTCCTCTGTTTATGGTTCTTAGACACAAACTATTGTTTACGCGGGAGGGGGATTCATTTTAATGAACGGTTTCGGCTCTAGTCGGCTACACAGTAATCTCACCTGAGTCTACGTCAGGGCTGCTTACCTATACTGTGCCGGGATACATATCTTATCTGTCACGCGTTGTGCAATTTGTAATTAGCCAGCCGACGTCGAGCCTCCAGTAAGTGCATAGGTCACTAGAGCTGCGGTGGCATAATGGTGATCGGGGGTCACACGCTGGTGTGACCCCCGATGTTTGCTGTGGCCAGAGTCAGTGCAAAGGAGTCTGTAGGGAGCAGCAAGGGAATCACACCTCATGGAACGGAGCGACACAAACGCCGGGGTTGATTTACAAGTGCCACATACATCTTAAGACCCCCCTGCACAACTCTCCCTCTTCCCCTGGCTATTGACACTGAAAAGAGGGACAAATAGGCATGATGCTTGTTGATTGGTTGTATGCTGGTATAGTCATTCACCCAACATTGCTCAATGACGTGCAGAGGTGACACATGAACGGCATAGAAAGATAGGTTTGTAATCCGCTTGGCAACAGAGGAAGATAGAAATGTAAAGATGAATGATCTCTCTATATTTGGGGGGGCTCTAATCTTGGGACAACAGCTGGTGATTAGACCTGAAGCAAAAGTAGTGTGGCATTTTTGTGGCCTTGGAACTTTGAACTAAAATGTAATTAAGTTGCAGAAAGCAGATTGATTAGAGTAGTAAAGGTTGAATCCTTGATAGAACTGCCTCTCCAACATAATCTGTCTCATATATACTTTTTTTTAATACATTAATCACAACATACATCTCTCTTATTATATGCCCAAGACACTCATAAGTCTAGTTGTATTAAAGACTTGAAGGGATTTACTGTTTTATGGAAGTATTCAGCAACTTGTCAGGAAAAATTATGTAATCTATAAATGATGTTAGTAAAAAGTCAAGTTAACACATAATTTTCCACTGTCAACATGCTATGTGAGCAGGTTGGTTGGTAGTATCAATTTACCATGCACATTCAAGATCTGCACTCTCAGCTCCTGTTCTCATTGTGACTGATGCTTCCTGTATTCGTGCTTTCTGGGGTGACAGGAAGTGGTTCCTAGTATATTTCTACTAAGTAGTTTCACCCCCACACACCCACATTGACTCTGCCATAAACCTAGGCATCTGATTCCAAACATGTGCATGTGAACCCCACTCCCCAGCTTGTCTAATTGGAGTGAGCATATTTATATTAGCCTAATAAAGCCTCATTTGTCAGGCTCCTGCCCCCAGGGCTACATTCACCTGTGATATAGGCCTGCACACCTCTGATTGCACCTAATGGCTCCTCATTTACCAGTCTATACAACCTGGTCATGCCATGGTCATTTCTGCGGTTATTCACACATGGTACAATATTTTCAAAAGACTTAAGAATTAAAGTGCACAGATGGTTTCGGTTTATTCCTGACACATGGAAATTTGACGGGGGAGTTGGTGAGACAAATCAAGTAGGTTAAAAGTTGCAATAATTGTTAACGTTTTAGTCTGGTATGGTGATAGTTAGGCCTATACTTTTACAAACATCTGATAGTTTGAAATTGCTATCTATCTGCAGAAGCTAAGATCATGCATGTAAACTTGTCAAATGTGGAGCTATTTTGGATTACAGTTGAGTAGTTAAGAATTCAGTAAAAAAAAAGGTTTGACAAGTTTGCTTAGACGGTCCTAGTCTCTCATTGGCACCATGCTAGCTTGTGTCCTATCTAGCTAACTATACTGTAGATAAAAATGACATAGGCTTTTTATTGGACTACCTAGCTATCTACACTACAGTATCTACTGCAGCTAACATTGACATTGGCATGTTGTTGGATACACAAAAAGGTTTTTCTTCTTGTGTGCAAGTTTATGCAAAGCAGGGCAGGACGAGCAGGATGTCAAAAACACAAGATGAAAGCCGTTGTAAAGGCAAAACAGAGGAAGCAGAAGAGACACGTTGCCACATCCTGCTTGCTGCTTGCTGGCTGGAGGAACTCTCAGCCAGAACCCTGACGAACTAATCTGCACCTGTCTTGAGGTGAAATGCTCCAGATCACTTAACATCAAGCAACACATATCTAGAATGTGATTTATCTAGATTTAGCAACACAAACATTTATTATACAGATATTACTGACACCTTAAAAACAACTATAATTGTTTTTAAAGCTCACTGACTAACATGCAACTAATAGCTAATAGCTAATGAAACTGTGCTGCAAAGTTTTCATGTGTAGCAAGTTAAATACACAAGAGCACTCAAGGCAGCTTGTCAATGCCTGCCTAAATTGGTCAAAATACATGTATCCGCATGCACATTTAGATATTACACCACCACGGAGGCTTCTTGGGTGGGGACATCAACAGATGGAGATGGGCTTAACCACAGGCAGACAGACTGACAGACACACATACCAATTTAGAAACTGAATGGGCTTTCTCAGCTGTTGCTGTGCTGTCTCCGGTCCCCATCCCGCTCACAGGCATATCATTGTATTGCTAAATCCAAACCAGTCAGCACAAGACCTTTCTCAGCCAAATATACTGTACATTCATTTTGACTCACGACATTCATATCAAGTTCCCTTATATTAGAAAGGGTGAATCAGTGGACCAGATTTAACATATTGGCATATTCACTGCGATGTTGCACCCACAATCATCCATCAAAGTCATCTCTTATTTGGGATTACTCTGTGTGCTTTAGCCAAAACTAATTTAAATTAAAGTTGAACCCTTATATGTTTCCATCTGTATTGTTTTTAATTTAATCTGTATTTGTTTTTTATTGGTTCAGGACATTAGTGTGGACAAGAGAAAGATTACAGTAGGAAAAAGAGACATGGGGAGACAGAAATCCATGTGGAATGCCTGACTCAGAAATGGAAAAAAATTATTTTATCTGGCAACCAAGAATAGAAGAGGGGTGAATAGTAAAGTATGATGAAGAAAGACAGAGTGTAAAATGAGGTTAAGGAAATTAAGCAAATTCATGCAAGCTGATTAAACCCAGCCTGCAACACCCCTGGAAGTAGTAAGAAGGCCTACATATCACACACCAGTGAGACCACTGTCTGAAGGAAACACTAACAGTCATTTGCTTTTACAGGGCAGGCCTTAAGGCTATAGTGACATCACAAATGGAAGCATTGTAACACATGATAAGGGGGAAAGTATTAAAGGCAGATGTGTTCCCTTTTATATGTTTGGAACCTGCTTATTGGATTGACCGTAGCTCCGTTATGGCTCAGTGCATTCCACACCAGACACAAACCAGCAAACCCTGCAAACAGCAGGTAGATGAGACCATATGTCGTGTGAGTGATGGCAGGGGTCAGAGGTTATGTTACTACAAATTATTACATCTGCTGAAGCGTGCTGCGTTCGGTGATCCTCTCTTGTTTGTGTTGCCACGGAGATGGTGCCACAAGCAGCTGCATTGCAAAACCACTACCTCAACCTCCAGTGTGTTCGACAGAGCCCCACCCTGCGTGATTTCAGTCTCAGTCACGGTCTTCAACATGCTTATTATGGACATGATATATCTCCACCTGTGGCAATACTGTAGGTAAACAGTACTCAGCATGAAACCATATGGATAAAAGCATGGCTATAGCTGCTTGCGACAAAACTAAACTAAAAGAAATTCTGTAGCATAAGCACATGGAAGAAAAACTTCAATGCGATTTCAACATCACGAGACGTATCTTTTGTTTTTAAGGAAGATAAATGTTGTTTGGAGCTGTAATCCACAGCCAACGTGATAGCATAACCATGGGCATCTGGAGTTTACTCCTCCACAATGCCAGCAGTCCAACAAAACATTGAAAAATACATAAAATTGTGCAATTGTCATAAACAATGTTTTTATATATATATAAATATTCTATATGCGTTTGTTTTGTACAAAATATCCAAAACATAAGGAGAGCCTACTTATTATAAAAAAGAATGTTAAAAATATAATGTTGCATATACTGTATGTATGAAATAATGTATATATACATGTAAAAATGGATGTCTTTACAGTATATATGTGATACTGCTTTGTGAAAGCATAATTTATAGCCCATTGATCTACCTTATATCTTATACAGACATGTTTTAGGTGCGTGTGGTGGGGGTTTCTTCTGACACAATACATGCGGGGAGTAGCTTTACTTTGTGCTCTTTGACATGCATGAGGGATGGTTGGGTCAAAGGTCATCCAAAGCAGGAAACCTTTTCTTCTCCCAACTGTCACACTTCTTTTTATTCATACAGTGAACAGGTGTCAATGCATTATACAACAATGACCTTTGCTTAAAGGCATAGCACACATTTGAACTAAAGGTACGATTCTTACTTAATTATTTGGCTGTGTCCTGTTGATCCACCCCCATCCCCCCCCTTAAGCATTATCTAGAAATATTTCAACCCAATCTGAGTCATTCCTTTATTTAACATTTTAAAATTAGCGATTTTCTACAGAATGGGTTAAGACACTGGCATACTTACTGTAATCCTTAATTATATTGGACTAGCCATTTATATGGCCATACTACTCTGTTTAATTATATTTGTGTTGTTTCTTTATCTGCAGTCTCCCTTTGTTAAACACTTGACTTAACCACAGATTGGAATTTCCTCAATTCTTTGCCTCTGATTGCTGAGGGGGTTTTAGTCTGGTCGACAGAAATGGTTTGTCCCTTTATGTCGAGTGCTGGCCGTGGGCCCAGCAGCATGCTAGTGTTTCCACCAGCACCAGTGATCAATCCAGAGGCCAGTCAGACCTACATAAACTATTACGGTAATGAGAAACTGGCTGTTATTGTGCTCCCATCATTTAATATTCTGTTCGCTTTTTTATTCCTTTAGGACCTCCCAGTGTGATACCTACATCTCAGTGTGTGTGTGTGTGTGTGTGTGTGTGTGTGTGTGTGTGTGTGTGAGAGAGAGAGAGAGAGAGAGAGAGAGAGAGAGAGAGAGAGACAGACAGACAGACAGACAGTAGCTATCGTGAACTGTTATTTGCCCTCTAGACCCTGCAATAAAACTGCCTTTTTTTATAAACCTCCCTCTCCCATGCTGTTTAAACATTCACATCACAAAGCGAAAAATTACCCACAGCCATGAATCCAACATTTCTTAACACCCTCTTGCCAGCCAGTCACTTACAACCTTATAATCTCCACAGAGAAATATACACTGCCTACCATCAAAGTGAACACAGTAAAACACAGGGATCTGGTGACAGCTGTACACATTAAGTTAGCCTGAAGGCAACATCCATATAATGAGTCAGAAATAGAATGTGCCAGAGTTGAATGGCCCTCACAGGCATAGCTACGAGAGACTATCTGGGCTGTGAGAGTTAGAATGGGACTACAAAACACTTTTGGCAGGGATTCAGAATAAGCCTGCCACTCTCTCTAACCCTTATATCGGGGTCCTAACAGCAAGACCCAGCTCTTTGCACCACCCGAAATCAAGCCCCAAACAATGTACACATTATTTGCCATCTGTCAGTTTTTGCATACTCATACAGTAGTCCAATCAATAAGAATGATTAGTGATGGACATGCTCGGGTGATTTCCAGATGCGGCCTCCCACTGCATCCAAGTTGCTGGATCACATATCCCTTTCTCCATTCACAGGCCAGTATTTATTATAGACAGGGCCTCTTGTGTTAACAGATAGTGAATTGCGTCATTGTCCCGCTGTCTCTTCCATTGAAGAGGGATCCAAGGTCGCAGTATTTGGCTGCGAGCTACCCGTCGCCTCTCAAGCCCATAACTCTGACCTCAATGAGCGTGTTTCTCACACCCCTCTCTACACAAGGTTGGTGGTAGTGTCTGTGTCGCGTGATGGCAGCAAGTGGGGATCACAGGAATGCAGCACCCAGACGTGGGTCTTGAGGAAGTTCCCCATGTTGACGCAAAGCCAGACGCTAGGAATCTGTTCCTGCCTCCCTGCTAGACCCCTCAGCCTCAGCGCTGTGGGGCCCAGTGCCACAGGCCAGACATAACATGGGCAATTGACCCATTTTCACTCACACAAATAATAATAATAATACATTTTATTTGTAGCGCACTTTCAATTAAAAGAATTCCCAAAGTGCTACATGACCAATAACTTTAAAATATCAATGCAAAAAACACAAATGAAAATATATCAACTAAAACCTTTCGAAAACACAACGATGGATGGCAATCCACAATGTTTTAGCTAGTTATGTAAATGCATGGTATAGTGGCATGCTTATATACAAATGTAGCATGCATGCACCTAGATACTGACCAAACAGGCATTTCAAGTTTTGCAATACTTAAATTCAGTATTGCTATTCAAGCAGTTCCCACAGTGTGTAAAGCAAAGCAAATTGTAGAGGCAGAGCTTGCAGAACAGGGATGTTTTAAAAAGGCTACTTTACATGGCATATTAGCATACTGTATATAATTACAAATTCATTAAAGAAAAAACTTGATAAATAATAGCACATATTAATTACAACATGTATTTACAGCATTTATACAGTACTTTGCACCTATAGACTTTATATGCTGGAGTCCAATTCTGTTAGGGTTAGGGTTAGAGGAGATAACAAATGTGACATTCTGAAGTTTTGGCTTTCTCTCTCCTTTGAAGTTTCCTCATCTCTGTATAAAGTACAACTATAATCAGGACGTGTGCAGGTCGGGGTGTGCGATATGAGTTCTGCTCAAAGAGCAAAAACACACAGGAGTCATATGATATGACTTAGTTGGCCAAGCAAGCGTGACAGTCTCCAGTCAAATATGCTTTTATCCTGTCAACCCCCAAACAAAGAAAGAAGAGTCATGAACTGTTATTTGTACTGTCAAATAAGTCATTCATTTAAGTCACAATATCTAAAAATGGTTTTATGTACAAAACAAAAAGTATTATACATTAAAATTAAAACTACATTTGATAAATAACGTGGTAATTTTTTTTAACAACGTAGGATTGGTTATATACTGTAATACTGCTTATTGTATTTAAAATAGTG
Organism: Forbesichthys papilliferus; assembly: GCA_025399855.1. NCBI lineage: Eukaryota > Metazoa > Chordata > Actinopteri > Percopsiformes > Amblyopsidae > Forbesichthys > Forbesichthys papilliferus. The sequence goes on from JAODOY010002429.1 coordinate 22,954, forward strand.
TTTAAGAACAGTAGTATTATTTCACAAATCAATATTTGTTTTGCATGTGAATGTAATACCTGAGCATAAGGAGTATTTCGCCCCCAGTTAGCCTGGAGAACCCTTGTTAACTCATGCTCAAATTAAAACAATTTCCCTAAAAAGTGCCGTCTCACACATTGAAACGCATTGTAAAGCATTGTTTGTTGTTGTGAGCGATGCTCGCCTTTGTTTATGTTCCTATTTATGAAGCCAGGGCTGTGTAGAAGTGCCGGATTATTTTTTCAGCACACACAGAACTGTAAGATAGCTAAATGTGAGAAGATATTTTGTAAATTTGACAAAAAGTTTATTAGCTTGCAAAAGATGACTAAATCTTTAACAACTTTCAGCGAATGTTGTGCCTGGCCAAATCACATGCACACGTACAGTAGCTACTGTATGCTACACAGGGCTGTGCTCTGCCCTCTCTGGTCAGAAAACACTGCCCTTTAAACTGTAGATATGAAATATTAAGGTGAGGTCATAAACTTAACTCAGAATGGTTGGAATGCAGGGAGAGTCGGAATGGATAACTGGCTCAGTACAATACCCATATCTGGGTACAGCAATGGCATTCCTTTCCTGCATTTTGATGGGGATTGCCAACTTGTCACTCCAAAAAATGATGCAACATGGTGTAGCAAATTTGAATGTGGAAAACCCCTTACCGATGGGACATTTCCTTGACTGACCTCACACAATCGGTAGCTAATGATGATAGATTACAGCATGGTGTAATTAGGCTGTCTTCGCCCTTTTGCTACATTATCCACTAGCCTAGGCTAACCTCTACTTTCAAACCTCAAATTATAGGGTTATAATATTAAATTCATGTGTAATAATTACTACGTATGATAAATGGGAGAAGGTTTTCGAGTCGGATAGAGCTGAGTGCTACAGTATATTTATTTCGCAGGACTCTTGCCAGTGCTGTGCAGCACAATTCCATGTGCACGTCATTGCTCTTTGTGCCACGTCCTCATAATCACAAGATTAATTTAATTGCCTGAAGGAGACAATATAAAAGACTTATCAACACACCAGCCAGATATGTTGCTTTAAGGGGTCAGTTAGGGCGGTTGGGGCGGTTGGGGCATCTGCCAGGAATACTTCTTTTTTTGACCCACTGGGAGGAGACCTAGACCCCAGACATTTTGGAGGGATTATATCTCCCAGACTGGGAACGCCCTGTAATCTCTTATGAGGTGCTGGAAGACGTTTCTGCAGAGAGGCACATCTGTCTGTCCTGCTGTTCCACATGCTACCATGTGGTGAAATGGTGTGAGAATCCACGAATGGATGGCTGTGAGCGGAAAAAGACGGTTGGACGTTTTTGTTTGTGTTCATTTTATCAGTGGTAGAGCGGTACATCTTTGATGTCCAGAAAGCGCATTCAATCCATGGAATCCAATGGGATGTGGCTTCATGTCATTTTGCATGAAGGAAAGGATGCAGAGAAAGAGGATGTAAGAGTCATATGTCCCTCTGGAATGTTAGTTCATATTCCCTGCTTCAAAATAACAAGGGGATAGAAGGGAATGTTTGTATAAAACCATGACTTTACCAGCCATAAATCATTGGTCATTCGAGTAATGACTTGCATGATAATGAATTGTAGCTACCTGTTCTGCGCTGTCCTTTCCTGAACAAATTTCAAAACAGCTCAGCACAAATGTCTTCATTATGATTTGGAAGTCTTATTTCTTCAGGTCAAAGGCACGTCTGTTGTTTTCTATATTTCAATGTTTAATCTAGATCATTCTTTTCTGGCCATACAGTACGTAGTCAACTGACAATATATGATAATATAGCCTACCACACATGTATTGCACAACAGAAATGTTTTGACGATTAAATGACTGCCTTGTTAACCAACATCTTTTTTTAAGAAATGCCAGCACTACTACGGGAATGCAACCGCTATGACAACAAACTTAGGAAGCAGGACCAACAAATAAACAACATAATGTATGGACTGTAACTTGTCAAGCCAAGCATTTTTCCTTCGTGAGAAAAATGAAGGTTATTCGAGCCTAGTTTCTATTATAGGGTGAGGCTCTGTTCTGTTTCACTGCAGCCCATGCGGCAAACACTATTCAGATGAAAATCGTTGGGGAAGCAGCCAATGATAGCAAGGCAACACCATAACAAGAGTAACGCACCAGGACAGGTATGTTTAAAATGAAGACGGGCGGCATTTCTTTCTATTCAGGTGAGTAAGAGGCTCATTTGTTGATGTAATAACATGGATTAGCTGTCAAGTGTGGAAATGTGGGGTCTACTGGGCTTGTGCAAAGAATGGCTCGCAAGAAACACAATCTCTAAGCACGACAATTGGAGAGAAGGAAAACAGCGGTCAAGGTTACGCATCCACAAGGCTTGCATTTTAAGGTGTGGACATGTCATGACATTGTGTTCCAATAACACAGCATAATTACTCACAAATGCAGGGTGACGGATTCCTCTAATATGTTATAGTTACGTAAGATGGTTATTATGACTGTGTTGTGATTGGGCTTCTTATGTAAATATTGCTGACATGTACTGTAGCCTGTCAAGAGAAGGGTTATCCTCCCTTCAAACGCATGTTCATATGCTCAGACGTGGTGAATTATAATAAACTTCACAGCATCACAATATCACAGCAAAGAGTCATTATTTTAGCCCATGCCATGTTTTGTGTGCTGTGTATTGTATAGGGTTGAGAACCAGGGGAAATGGGATCAGCAATCGTCTGAGAACACAGGAAAGAAGCAAGGGCTTGCGTGAATGCTATAAATGTACCAACAAAAAAGAGACTGGGTGCGATTCTAGTGATACAATACGGTTAATAGGAAATCACTGTATGAATGAATGGAAAACAATGAGAAAGCTTACAAGCCTCTTTCCAGAAATAGAAAGTATTTAATAGGCTAAATTATAATCTCAATAGCAATTTGATTAGCAGTGTAATGGAATTTCTTTCAATTGAAGAGGAAAAACAATCCATCTTGATTATTTTAAAGCCCTTATGGAATTGTTTTTTGTAAATGTACGATGTAAGATTATTTGTTAAAATTATATAAACAAGTATAGCGATAGTTCAGGCAGGCCACAAAGTCACGCCTGGCCATGCTTAATCTCAATTGTCATCTGATCGCAATGATCTTATTGCCATCTGATCTCAGTGACCAGACTGCTCAGCTGATCATGGCTAAGCATACTAATGGCTAAACTCGTTCAGGACGCTTATTTAAATGGCCTTAGCCTACATCCATTCTTGGCGCTTCTTCTGCAAGCATTTTTGCATCCCACCACCTCCAACCCACGTCCTCCTTTAATGTTGTGTCTGACTTACTCAATCTCAGGGTGTTGCCATTGATGCTTGCTCTGTTCTGTACCCTATTGGGGGTCTTTTTGTTGCTCTCCCTGCCTTGGGCGTTCCATGTATGTGCATGGAAAGGGCTTTCCGTGTATGCTCATGGAAAAGCAGGCAGCTCCCAGAACAAAGCCATGCATTGAAATATAACTTAATGCAAATAAAATACTTTTTTTGACTATATTGGTCCTGATTTAAATATTAGGTTTGGACACCACCAATCTCTCTCCCGTCCAGATTAGTTCAGCAGGCTACATAGAAAGAAGGCACCATGCACAGGCACCAAATCTGTCAGTCAATCAATCCACCGCAAAGCACCGCACGTCCACTTGTCATTTTGTCACCGACGTCAAACTATTCTGTCGCGTCCGATGTAAATGCGTTCGATGTAAATGGCTTGATGTGAAAATATCGCTTTTACGTGTCGCGCTTGGTGTAAAATGCCTTTACTACTGTGTGTTTACACTATCTCACAGGCACAACATCTCCTACCATGTTTTGCCAAGGGCATTGTTGTGTTGAGTGGTGTTTGCTACTTTGTTTATGTTCCTATTTACGGAGCCAGAGCTGTGTAGAAGTATTGGTACCAGATTATTTCTTCAGCATGCGCCATATGCAAGTGAAATGTGAGGAGTTATTTGGTGAATAAAACAAAACGTGTATTATCTTACAATTAGCTTACAACAGCTGACTATACCTTTTAAGGTGCTCTGTGTATAAAATGAGCATATTGTCCAAACCATTTTGGGTCAGCATTTCACCAGAATATTGTGGTGTCATTAGTTCACCCCCAGTTCTGCTCCTATCGACAATTTCTCAGTCAATCACTTACATGTGTCCACACACACAGTCTAATATTGCAGTCATACGGGGAAAAAATGAAGGCAAGAACCATTCAACTAAACTGCTAAAACACTGAGAGCCAACAACACTGCTATTTTATAATATTGGCATATTTATGCCAAATCAACAAGAAAACAGCCACAGTCAGCCCAACAGTATCAACGTCATATGGAACAGTATAGGCTACAGTTTGCAGGCAACTCTTATTGCGTCGGAGGAAGCGACCGCATATGCCAGATGACAAGAAACACAAAAACCAGGGAATAGCCTTGCTGGTTTAGTTACTGGACGGCCCGGATCAAACAGAGTCACGTTGCTAGAAACTCATCACCACCAACACCAGTGTTTTGCTTCGGTACGGCACACCTGGCATGTGCGCTCTGCTCTTGTGCACTGCTCGCAGTAATCTCTATCCCAGGCAGCCAATCTCTGTGTGACCGTAGGCAACTTGACAGAAAACAGCACACAGTTGCAGCTTGGCTAAATAATAACCGACAAAGGAATGCATGATAAGCTCCAATATAAATGCTACCCCCATACAACTGTAAACAATCAACATATAGCAAGTTTGGGTTGTGCTTGGGACACACACTGGCAAGAAAATTAGCTTTGAATTTAACTTTGACAAGATCATTATATGCGCCATTTACATCAATAGCGGTTAACTCATCAGTCCATTAGAAACTTTAGTAAGCATCAAGCATAATACATTTATGGTTGCTGGGTAGACTACTTCTTCTGATTCATCCAGTGGAAAGCAAGACTCCAGTGCAGAGACATGCCGGGGCATAGCGATCGGGCTGTAACCACTTGTATGGTCAAACTAGGCTATTAGTTTCACTAGAAAACATTTTTATAATCAACATATTCACCTAAAATATGTATTATAGGCTATAGGCTTATTCACTCTTCACTTCCTTATGCAATCCACGCTGATTTACAAATAATTTGAACTGAATAATGAACTGATTCCAATGCAAAATATTTGTGCAATTAAGAGATTCTCTGGAAAGAAAGAAATGTGTATCATTTAAAATAAAGAGTAAATGAATGGGATGCAAGCAGACAGTAGATCTCAGCCATGGATCCTATTTAGCATGCACACCGTTTCTTATTCTCGTGTTGGTTATTGCCTGTAAGATAGTTACTCGCCTTACCCCTTGAGGTACAAAATGGTATTACAAGGTTTAGAGGCTGTCTGGGCCGGAACTCTTTTTTCATTTCAGAAAATATCTCTACAACCCAGTAAATATAGGTCTTTCACATACAGAATCATCAAAAAGTATATTTCTTATACATCTCTTGATAGTTTTGGTTGCTTTTTGAATGTTTTAAACTAAACATATTACACGTAGCACCTTTAAAGAATAGGTTAGTGCTAGTGGTGGTTGCGGTTGACTCCCAGTCGACAGAATGTGGGTTCAGCCCCTGACATATCCAGTCTACCTGTAAGCACCCTGTACCTGCTCCTACCTGCTCCTTAATATTTGTGACTGTACTCATGCACACGTACACACACACACACACACACACACACACACAGGGTGGCTGAACTGCCCTCAGCTTTGCATGCCTCATCACAACCACAACATAGATAGTTTCCATGGCCACAAGATGTTGTTGGTAGAGCGTGATGGGTGCGAATGAAAACACACGGTGATGCATTACAGTACGCCATCTACAATGACAGCACTAATTCAGACTTCAGTGTATGGTATGTACCCAGGTAACGCTAATGCAAGAGAAACAATGAACTCAGAGACCATGCAGAGGTAAACAGGATTTTAGCGTGAGAAGAGTATGTAGAGTGAGTCTGGCTGTGTTCAAGTATGTCTGCTTTTGTAAATTGCCAAGAACAATCGGCCACATACCAGTATGGCTGAGTCAACCGGCATGCTAGCTCAATGCTCCATCACACAGGCTCACTCCAAAGGCAGGTGAGCTACTGAGGCATAAAGAGCCTGGTATTCACTAGCCCGCGACACCTGGCATGGTGTGCTCTGTGCCAGTAAAAGAAAGATAAAAGGAATAAACTTGAAAAAAAATAAAAAATAAAATTGTAAAGCTCACAATCGCATGCCCCCTGTATCTAGGGTCAATGGCGCAGAAGATATATCACTGACTGTAAATTACTATTGGTCATTTCAATAAACTTGCCTAAGCCATGGTCGTGTGAAAATGTCATCCTTATCTTAATGTCATAATGTTTAGTACCTGGCCCATAACATTATAGTGCTGAATGTTTAATTGCATGTAAAATGTGGGTGTACATTTACATGGAATGTAACATGGATACAATTGTTTTTACGCTGCAGAACAGAATTGCTTTCATGGGCAATACAGCGAAATTCGAAAACACATGTTTTTTTCCCAATGTTGTTGCCAGTAAGTGTAATAATGAATATCCCAAAAAAAAACAAGATACCAGAATCTACTGTGTCACTTATCATGTGCGGCATAAAATGCTAGAGTCTTGACGCTTGTCGCGGATCCATCTTCCCATCTGGTGTATCTGGTGAGCCAGATCCTGTGGCGAGGAGTGTCAGAGACAAATATCTGAGATGTGTTTGTGCCTGCCAAGCTGCCAACAGTCCTGCACCTGCACCGCAAGGTATGCCCACATACCGAGCCTGTCCTCCATCGACCTCCTCAAGGTAGGCCTAACTAAAGCCTCAGCCTGCAAAGCTACATGCACGCTAGGTCTACGAGTGGGGGAAGGCTGTCTTCAAGCGCCATGATGGAGAGCAAGGAACAGGATGTCCCCAATGTGAAAGCTACAGAAATGCCCTTGTGTTTACACAGTGTTTACGACAACCGTGGGGATACTCCGCTTCCCATGACTTTTTGTATGCAAACTGCTCCCGTGGAATGACAAAGGGTCGCTCCCAGAGAGACCCTGGGGGGTCACGTCTGACGTCATGTTTAACGTCTAGGCTGAGTGTAATGCCATACATCAGGGAAGCTCAAAGTCGGGGTCACATTCTGACCTCCTCAAAAGGGCTGCAGGATGCTTTGAGAAAATGTGAAATGTGCCCCATGGGTGCGGCGAGCAAACGGGTCAATCCGTCAGTCTGTCTGTTTGTCTGTCGATCTGTATCCACATGCTTGATAACCCAAAATGTTCTTCTACAGTTTGGTCATGGATGAACCTGAAGAAAACATTTTGCACCACACGGTTGCGCTATGTCAAGCTATCATGTATAAACATCATGCCCTTTAATGTATTTTCTGTCATGTCACATCCTTCGTGTTGCTCTGGAACCAAATCACACATATCCTTGGAACATCATTGTGGGTTATATTGACCAGAACCTATAAATACTATATACAACAGGCTAGTATCTCAAACAGCTGTCTAATAAACATCAAACATGAGTGGGTGTAATACAGGTTGGACACATACAGCACGCAACACAGTCATTGGTTACACGTGAGATGAACCCTGTTGGACGCCTGCAATCACTTTCAAACTGACAATGCATGGTGGCGCGATGATGGATGCATGCATCTCCTGACTGGTTTGACAAAGAACTGCAGCATGATATCTGCCATATAATGCAAGCAAAAGAGGGCCTTACTGGGAGTAATACTGAAAATCAAGAAGGGATTCAATTAAATTGAGCAGATTCTGAGCGTTCGTGTGTGTGTCCATTTAGATCCATTCTTCATTCCACACACCCTCTCATATTTCAGCCTTGATGTCTTTAGCAGAGGGGCAGTAGCACTGCTCATTCCTCCGGCTCTCTTTCTTCTCTCGCCCCTATAAACTTGCCATCCTTCACAGCGGGCGGCCTGGAACATTTGCACATCACTTCTGTGTGCTTTAGTTTTCATAAGCAGACGTATTAAGTATTATCTGCTTGGGTTTTGCGTTTTATCAGCCCGGATTGAATTCTCAAAGGAGGGAATTCTTTCATTTTCTCACCTTATTCCCTGTTGTTCCCATAGGCTGAATGGATTTTCCAGAAGCGGGGATGCCTTTCTATTTTTACCATAAATCTGAACACACACACACACACACGTGTGCGCGTGCGCTCACACAAGCCTACAATTGCTACACTGTAATGTGTATCCATACAATAGTGTCATATTCTATTGTGTACTTTGTGTCTAACATGGGTCTAGCTGTTTTTATCCCAGAACTAAATACATAATTCACACTGTGCCTGTTCCTAAATAATTGTACTTGTAATAAGTCACTTTGAAATATCTACTGTAACGGTAAGTCATCTTTATTGATCATAAGATAAGAAGATGATAACAATGATCTGCAGTGCTATGTTTATGCCAACAAGGTCACATTAGCAGAACTCACTCCTTCTACAGCCCTATATTCTGCTTGTCTTGAGAGAGAACATACACTAAAAACATTACGCTTTCACCGAGCCATAATTGCCTGTCAGTGCTGTAACATATCTATGTGTGGGGTCTGCAGACTGCTACGGTTTGTTCCAGAACACTCGTTCATGCTAGCGGCAATGAAAGTATTTAGCCTCATAACAGAAACTCACACTAAATAGAGGCCTCTCCGCGGTCCTGATTGTTCTTATATCAACCAATCTCAAGAATGACAGACATCCTCCTAATCACCTTATATGTGTGCTCAGAACAGGCATGGTTACGTTTTGACATAGTAACATTTTGGAAGCAACGCTAAGCAGTTTCACCTAAATCAGTTCCACAGAATTAGGCTCTTTCTGCCAATCAATCACCAGCTCACTTCAGTTGCACCTCAATTACCACAACGCCTCTTCACACGTTTCACTTCTGCTCATCACTTTCAAGAGATGTTGCCTTCTCTGAAAAAACACTAACCTCCCACACTCTCTGCACCACAATCGCTACGTGCATGTTCGTGTGAACAAGTGTCCCGTCTAGCTGCAGTATCTAGCTGCAGGAGCCCTCTTTCTCTCTCAGGACCAGCTTTTTCCAACCGTTACTCTCTTAGTCTCTTTCCTCTGTTTTGAAAAACAACCGCACATTTTGCACGCATGGGATTCCCTAGTTTAGCTCTTATCCAGATTTGCTGGAGGCTTTTTGGACTGCGAACTGTTTACTTCTGGGGCTTTGGGGGGGCGCCGTGTAGGCCTACATGGCAGTGCTTTGACCAGACCACGGGTTCTTTCCTCCTCCTCCTCCTCCTTGAATTGCTTGTAATGCATCCGCATTGCGGAGTCACGTGTTGTCAGACGGGTGACTTGCCCATGGACCGTAGCTGGCCCCCATGCAGTCAGAAGGAATTCAGCAATGAAATGGAGGACAGAATGCAGTCTAACCTCATCTTGGTTTTTGTGAGGCTTCAGTGAGCTCAATAGGGAATGTGATGAATAGAGAAGGCTAGCTTCATGTTTGTTCTGCTAGGTTCCACTGTAGGCCTACTATGGGTGCAAAGCAATAAAATAAAAACAACTGTGCGGTTAGACCCCTTTCTGAACATTTTGAAAAACCTAAAATCAGAGTGAAAACGTGATAAATTGGTGTCACGTTACTTAACGGTTGATGATATTTGACAGAGGTCTCTGAATTTTTTTAATCTACAGCCAAGTTGATATCATCTGAAAGGGAGGAGCGCAACAAGATGGCAGGAAATTCCTACTGTAGTTGTTATGGCTGCAGACAACAGAAAGAATGCATTCTAAATAAAGCTATTCAAATGTTGCATAAAGATGCAAAAGCCTGTGATTGGCCAACCGTTTAACATTGTATTGGCCTGCATGCAGACAGAAGGGTAGAACAAATGCAACACCAACAAAAACCAAGAAAAACAACGGAAATTCAGAGAAGATTGAGCAATGTTTGTGGGATAAGGTGAAGACAAGTATGTGTTTTATCAGGATGAGTGACTCAACATTACTAATTAATTAAGCATGTGCAAGATTCAAGGATTTAAGAGACTATGTTCTATTAACATTTTCCTCGTGTTTCAATCCAAAACAGCATGGCGTAATATAGGTTACTTCCATTATAATGAACTCTATTGACTTAATCTAGTTGTAGCCTATTGCTTCCAGGTACAACTGTTAGTGCCTGTGCTAAACGATATGCAGGCGTCCCCTTGACCTTGACTTTTTTACTTTTTGTTAAATAAAATAATTACAAATATTTACAAGTTTAGTTGTAATTATCAACAAAATATGTGTGTTTTTCAAAATGTACTATGGCTTAAGCACAATAAAAGTGACAACACCGAAGTATGTCTAGTTTCCATGAGACAAATCCTGGGGAAAGTATCCTATGCGAGATCCTTATGTAGCCTACAGCTGAAATCATAATCAGAAAATGTGATACACTGCTGCCACCTGCTGGTTTCTCCACAATAATGCAGTAGGCATTGGTACAAACTGAACACAGTATGGCATTTGCCATACTGTGTTCAGCACTAAGCACTAAGCACTCCCTTAACATCAGCACGTTGGCCTATAGACTAGTATAGTATGATTGCTTTTATCAATCAAAGATATTCTTTATATGCTTACTGTAGCTATACCGGTCACAATGAAGTAGGCAACTTGTGATACAAGACATGACATGGATTAATCTTAGTCCAAAACTAAAATAAATATGTAATTCATTGCACTCTTAGTCTATGACTAGGCTTAATCCATGTCTGTGAGACTGGCCAAAGGAGTTTATTTATACCTAATCCACCTGCCTTTCTCAAACTTCAAAATAAACCTGCAAATTCGTGGGAAAATTCAAGGTTAAAACTATTATAGGCGTGAGGCGCAGATAATTGGCTGAGAAAATGAGATGTTTAGATTTAAGCAACCTTGTGGAGATGGTGGGAGTACAAACAAAATGAAGGAGGGGAGATCCCATGCCCATCTTCTGAGCCCCCAAGTTCAGATATCGCCGCGCTCAGTTGTCTCCACAAGTGGAGAAGTATTGAACAACCTCACACAGGTTTCATGGATCAGCAGGTGGTATTGATTACAGGATGCTCCTCTGGGATAGGTCTCAGCCTGGCAGTCCGGCTAGCTTCCGACCCGGGCAAAGCATACAAAGGTAACCAGACTTGACGTGATCTGCTTACTGTTCATATTAGCTCCACGTTGCATTTTTTCTATGATCTATATTTATCCTAGATTTGCCTACTTTACATAGTTTCTTTTTAAACCTTGTTGTTATGAAATGTTGCAATATGTCAAAAACAGTTGAAGTAATCCTGAAACTATTTTCAATTTAGTTATATGAGTTCATAGCTCCATGATGTGTTGTTTCTAGAGATGTACTGTATATTTTTCCCTGA
>JAODOY010002430.1:0-12161 GCA_025399855.1 Forbesichthys papilliferus
TCCATGTGCATACCTGAGGGTGGGGTGTGTGTGTGTGTGTGTGTGTGTGTGTGTGTGTGTGTGTGTGTGTGTGTGTGCAAGCGCATAGTGCACCCCTATTCATTCAGAGCCTTATGAGTCTTAAAGCATGAAGGGTCATGCGGCATGTTAACAAACACCTTGATCTTCTTCAGGGTCTTCAACAGAGAGCGAGGAGCCCCCTGACTGCGCAGGACCCTCAAGCTCTGCGTCAGACCTTTAGCTAGATCCACGCCATAGTTCTCCATCTTCCACAGATGTAGGAGCTGCAACACGTACTGCCTGGGCAGGCAGGAAGACACCACGGCCTGGACGTCCTCCGGGCGAACCTTGACCCCCGGAAGGCTGTCACCGACCTTGAGGAGGTCGTCCAAGGTCATATTCTTCAGGACCGCACAGCGTGAGACCCTCGCGCAATGGTTCACCCCTGCAGGGACCAGGAATGTACGTGTAAATACACTGTCAACCACTGTACGCTGCTGAAAGGATTATGTTATGTACGTACTTAAATATAGCTTACTGTGGATGCTACACCATAAAGTACATAATGCTTACAGCACTACGTAGCTTGGGTCTTACATTCATTACGTAAATCATTATACACTACATACAGCTCTGGAAAGAATGTAGAGACCACTGCACAATATAATAGTGCAAAGACATTGTAAATGTAAATCAAAAATATAATACAAATAGAACTCTAGAAATATAAAAATACATTTGTGATATGTAAATGTGTTGGTAAATACAATGTTTTAATATAAAAATAGTCAATGCATGTACAGTATTTGAGGTACATATCAGTAGTGTGTAACATTCTCTTATTGAGAAAGAGATGTTGTTCTCCATATCGTCCAGCAGCACTAATAGCCAATCACTCTGACCTCGCATGCTGTTGTACAGCTTGTCCTGGTCCTTCTTCAGCTCCATCCATAGCCTGACCTGAGGAGGGCAAGCCTTCTTCAGCCTCTGCAGGCCCTTATGGTCCACCCTCTGGCCCTGACGAGTCTCTGCAAGCCTCTCCAGCGGCACAGAGGACAGCTGCAGAGAGATTAGTGAATGGAAGAGAGCCTCCTCGCACAGCGTCACATCTGGGATGTTGAGGGAAGGAGAGGGACAGTCGCAGTACTTAATAGATGTGCAAATGACCACAACTTGTATTGCTGATTTACAGGAACCAGTGTCACAAAAGCATTGTGCTGAGTGGATGGCATTAGTAACAGTTAAATGAGGTTCAGGCTGCACTACTAATGTAGAATAGTCTCGTATTAAACCCATCCCACCCCATCCCTCTTTTACTCGTTGAAAGATACAAGACAGCAAATAACTCTAGTTTCAAGTTTCCAAGATGAATATGAATATTGTGAAAACAGGAAATATCTATAGCACTGAAACTCATTCAGCTTTTACTAGTTGAGTCACGTTCGTTCACGTTAAAATCCTATAAATAAACAAACCACAACCTGTTCCCTAGAAGGCTCATCACAAATCACACATCAAGCCAATACAGTCAAATTGTTAAAAACCAAATCCTTCCATTGAAACTTTATATCTCTTTGTTTTCAAAACAAAGATAATGAATCATCATGCCTCAGATTTACTATTGTTACTGACTCAAGCGACTCAATAAAAATAATGAAAACATGTTATTTGAAACCATAATTCAAGACTGTGTTGATCATTTTTAACACGATATTCAGCTTGACATACAGTGTGTGTGTAACATGTCTGTATGATATACATATCTGTAAGTGTGTCATAGTTAAATTGTCCCTAATTAAAGGCTGTATTGTTTCTTTTAAACCAGATTTGAATTTGAGACATTTCAACTCAAACTCGGGAACCCTGCTAAAATCTGTGGTTTTATGCAGTCCACTAGATGCCAATTTGCGAATGAAGTTTTAAAATACTGAGTAGCAAAGTCGAGCCCATCTTGTCTTGGTCTCGTTGATGTTTTGAGTCATTATCCTCTGTTTTGGTTGTCTGCGGATGTGATAGTTAAATTGTAATTGAACCATCATGGGTCATTAGGACAGTTGTACTATACAACTGTCTATTGCTGCCTTCTCTTCCTCCTTGGTTTTTAAGAAAAAATGGGAATGTGAGTAACAATTTCTCCAAGGAAATTCCCTGAAATATGACTGCATGTCTGAGATACTCCAGAATGAAACATTTTCAAGCTGTTGACAGCAGAGGTTTGGTTGAGCGTGTGAACGTGTGAGTGTGTGTGCTATGTGCGCCTGTAAGATGAAAATGTTCATGTGTAAAAACAAACCAATGCTTAATGCTGTATGAGCAGAATGTCAGGTGTAACAGTATCAATGCATACCATTGACCTCACCGGTAGGGCAGTGTGCATAGCGTTTAGAGCACTCCAACACTATGGAGGACTTCTCTGGCTGTACACAAAGGCTGTCCATAGTGTAGGTTCCCTGTCTCAGTGTCTTGAGGCCCAGATGTGTGCAGTTCCTGTGAGGAACACATGGTTCTGTAGAGGAGCGTTCACTGGAGAAATGGCCAGCGGGACAACGCTCACACACCGTGTCAGTCTCTGCTGTACCTGGAAGATGAAAACTGATTTTTAAATGAAAGGTCCTTAAAACAAGTCCTTACAACAGATATGGTGGTTATGTGAGACATAACATGAACACTGTATCATTGTATCATTGTATCATGAACAGACTATAAACGTTTTGCAATTTTGCAAGCTTTTCTAACCTGTTTTTACATTTTTTGCTATTTTGTAGATTTCTTTGTGTGAACTGACATTCAGTGGAGGCTGATTAAGCAGAAATCAGGATGGTGTGGTTGATCGTGTGACAGACATCGAAAACATAATATGACAAGAGGAAACTATTGGAACCGTCACATGGTATACCACATGGTGAATAGGTATCGTACTATTCCAGATAAGCATGTCATCATTCTGAATAACAACCGCAAACGTTCACCTGCGTGAGCTGACGGTAATCTCACAAAAGTGTGTACCTGTCCTGTCCTTTGATGTAGGCTTTACCATCCAGCAACTGTAAAAATCAGTGCAACTTATTTATGAGTTGCTGTCATCTGCATTCGAGGTTCCACACTTTGCTACAAATGGAATGATATCTTAGTGGTCTGAGGGTTCTGATGCTCATCCAAGAGGTCCTGGGTTTAATCTCTGGCATGGGCCTATAGCATCCTTGAGCAAGATTATAAAATTGCCTGTCTGTCACTTATCCCTAGCTTAATAAATCTCATCCCAAACTCATACCAGTAGTGCAAGCTCTGCCCATATAGTTTGCTTGGCTTTACATACAGTATCAGTCTGGGAACTCACAATTGGAAACTGTTTGTCAGATATGCTGTCAAGTATTGGACCACTTTCAACTGACAGTGATTTTCAAATGTGTAATATCAGACAATTGTTTCACCTTCATCCAATCAAAACCATTTCCAATGCTCACTGCACTGCAGTAACCCATGTGGATGCTGATTGGTCTGTGGTTCTCTACCCCAGCGGTTTTCAAACTGTGGGTCAGGACCAGGTCACTGAGAGGGAGTGAGTGGGTTGTGAAAATGGAAAGCGGCCATTGAATGAATTAAGAATATCAATGAATGGCATCCGCGCTTTACTATCGCGTTGTTCCACTCACTGGTCCTGAGAAAGGTTGCGGCAAAATAGACTAATTCTTCCTGATTGGATGAAATCCTATTTAGCAGCACACAAAGGCATAGCATTAGCTAAAATAGATAGGTTTTGAAAATTACATTACCGGTACTTGGTGTTTGGTGGGTCTGTAAATAGATTAGTCCTCTATAGGTGGGTCTCAGCACATAAACGTTTGAGAACCCCTGCTCTACTCTACTGACCATTTTCAACTGCAAATTGTATAGTCAGAGCTTCCAATATCAAATCAACAAGATGGTTACACCTTAACAGGTGAAACAAAACTGACATAGGAGAGTTAGGTAAATCTCAGTAAATTTGGTGTGCATTAAGGATTCTTTCAACTGTGTTGAAAGTGAGTTTCTGGCCTGAACCTAACACCAAGGGGGTTACCTTGTTTCGAATATCAACTGAAGAACTTCAATATATCCAATCAAGGGATATAGCGACAAGGAATTCAACATTGAATATTGCTATAATGTTAAATTCAAGTTTTCATCCTAACACTGCTCAGTTTCACAAATGAACCATTCAATTTCATAGTGGATGTGACAATCCACTATCCTGAATAGGATATCTGAAGAACATACATAATTTAAGTTATATGTCAAGGAGACTATATATATATATATATATATATATGATATATGATATAATATTAATTTGAAAGGTTCAAAACCCACACATCGTACAGTATGACTAAATGCATACAGTTGATCTCGTGGTATGTGACTTGTTAAAATCACATCCTCCTTTCAGAATGTCTTGGGTAAGTGAAAAAGTGTAGGAGGCAGGTGTGTCTGCCTGCTACTACCACAGTTCCTTTTTAAATTGATGAAACATCATGACTTTTGCCGTGTTTTCATATTTTCTTGAGAACATTTCAACCTTTTAAAGTTTGAAACAGCAGTTTTTCTCTGTGTAATAGGGTTGGGTGTACTCGCATGTAAATATCATTCTTGCTTAGAATTTTCCCCAAAAGCTAAAATTTGCATAAATGAGCGAGGCTCTTCCGAGAATCAGATATGTTCGGGGTTCCGGTGATGTAAGTGTTGCATAAAGTAGGCCTATATGTCTCCCTTATGAAGAAAATACATGTATTTAATTCAAATGAAAGTGCCCATCTATATTCTACATGACTTTGAAAACAAAACACTGATCATGGATCAACGTATATTTTGAGTTTGAATGACTGAAGTGAATTACATAACGTGACGAATTCTCCTACAAAACGTGTGTGTTCTCCATGCTTACAGTAGATGATTCATAATTTGCCCAACTGATGAACAAGAACAAACATAACTTTATAAAGCATTCAATATCAACAATTAAAAAATGTTTATTTATTAAATAATACTCCCAATTCATCTCTGCTTTACAGGATCTCACATTTGACACAATTTACAAAACTGCTAGACAGACTCCTTTGGTCCTTATTTTGTCTTCACTGGCAACTAGTACGAGAAAACCTCCATTAACCTCTAAATTATGCAAACAGTTAATAATCTACCACGATTATTCAAATTTATATTCAAATGTGTTTATCCCTGTCAGAAACTCTGCCAGTACATCCACCAAATAAATTGACAGATGTGCCAGAACTTCCTTTACATAATGCAGGGGGGAAAATGAATTCATTGTATTTGGTGCCAATAATAACACTGACATTTACTGGCCACTTTCTATCTATGCAAGATAGAAATGCTGGTTATTTCTTCAGTTCAATTACATTATACTGTCTTATTAATAACACAAATCTTCATGTCAAAATGCAGGTATTCAGGGATTAGTATATATATAGCATAATAACATTTTATTTACAGGTTTCCATAAATAAAGCCACAGCTCATTCAGAATGCTGCTATTAGCCTACAATAAACACAACAAAGGGAGCCATCATGTACTGAACATGCCCTCTTTCACCAAAGCCCTATGCCTTAGATTGCTGTTTGCTGACCTGGCAATGAAGTTATGAGCATTCAAATGTCATATGATTATCATATCATCACCTTCCTAAAATAATGGCCTATGTCATTATTTCAGAAAAAACTGAACAAAAGGGTAGAATCGCAGGATCTGTTCAACTGAGGATGTAGGCGATTTTACCAGAGGCTAGCATTATGAGGAGAGGATTTAGGCAAAAAGAAAACATTTCGGTCAAAAAATTACGTAGGCTATTATTTTAGGAAGGTGACGATATGAAAATATCGGAGTAGAAAATAGCTTGACACAATGTTGGCGCCCTCTGGGGTCGCTTCTATGCTATGGCATGGTAGGTATACTGTAGGTGAGCTGTAATGCTAGGTCTGCAGTGTCATCTTTTTCTGCTTTGTTTTCAGCTAGTGGCTGACTGGTGAACCTCTACATCAGGGGTGGGCAATTATTTTCATTTGGGGGCCACATTGAAAATGTCAGAGAACTTCGCGGGCCACGTTACTTTGTTAACAAACATGCTAATTCTTTTAAAATACAACACAAAATAGCTAACTTTGTTAACTTGCAAATTTATGCATATAGGCTATTCCTATGCAACACAATTTTCATAATAAAACGTAACAGTTCACTTTAAATATGTATTTTTTTACAGACAGACAGACACACACGCACACACACACACACACACATAGTACTTAGTAGTACAGTAAAATATAGGATATCCCAGACAATAAGCCATAACATGGTTCTATTGATCCACCTATGAAATGCACAGGAAGCCACAAACCACATTTTGCAAGCTTGTCTTTGCATGCGTGTGTTATTGTATTTAACTTTATTTTATTGTATTATTTGACACAGCAATACCTTTCATATTTTCAGTGCTAGTCGTCTGGCTCTAAATCTCTATTTTATCCTTCATTAAATTATGCACATTATTTGTTATGAATGGTCCATATTATAGGATGAAATAGTATTATCACTTCATGCTTTGTGAAAATGTAAATCTTACCAAGTTCTCTAACTCCATAGCCAGGGGCACAGACAGCATGTTTAATGCAGAACTCCACCACTAGGTGGAAACCTGGAGCGCATTCACAAAGCTGGTCGTGAGTGCTGTTACATTGCTGTTTGACCAACTGCCTCTCCTTACACACCTGGATAAAACACAAACAGCAAGGAAACAAACATTTACGGGCTTGTCTTACTACATTATTGCTTTTTCATATCTTGCCTAACCCTATCCCCCCACCCATAATTACTTTGATAATTTAACATTATATCTGATGTTGCAGTAATTCAAGCACACCAGAACAGAAGTGATATATGCTAACGTGCATACATACCGAGGTACAATATTGGCACGTGTCTCCCCAGTGCCAGCTCTCAGCGTAGTGCCTCTCGGGGCAGGGCTGGCACTCCGTGGGCGTGTCCGGGGTACAGTGTTGTTTCACAGCCGTGCCAGGCGGGCATTGGTCACACAGCAGGAGCTCGGTGGTCATGGGGTTCCGGTACTGGTACTTGGACGGTTCGGCCTGCTGCTGCTGGAAGGCCCAAGTAAAAGAAGCTGTGAAGAGCTGTGTGAGAGAGAGAGAGAGAGAGAGGGACAGAGAGAGAGAGAGAGACAGAGAGAGAGAGAGAGGGGGACAGAGAGAGAGAGAGATAGAGAGAGGGGTGCTGATTTAGGCTCTATTGCACCAACGGAATCCCACTGTCGGGGGAAGGGTAGAGAGGAGCGTGGCCCACAGCATGGAGGAGCAATGGTGTGGAGGGGTGGAGGCGATGGGATCAGCATGCACTCCCGACCTGACTCTCAACCTCTGCGTTTCAAACCAAAACATCAGTGTGTAAATGCAGGCTGATACATTTGCTGCCTGCCAGGCCACATGAACTCATTATTATTTAACCAATATTTGCTTATGTCTCCTGTCATCAATGGGAGTTGCGTGCGGGAGAAAAGGTCACGGAGCACACAGTATATAAGGACATGTTCCAGTATCAAACGAAGGATCTTTTTTGTAACCTTTTCATTAAGTTAAATCAACATCGTCAATAATGGAACAGAGGGGACAGTGTGGCGTTGACACGAGCCCTTGCACACGAACAATAGGAGATTTGCGTATGATGTGCAAACAGTATGGCGCCCTGAGTTTGGATGTTCAGTAACTAACTCTGCTCGTGCTATGTTGTATTGTTATCCTCCTAAACGTAAAAAGGTAGTTAATGTTTCCTTACATAGGAACCAAACCTATATCTGGCCATTTCAGCTAAATGTATTATTGGGCCATCATGTTCAATTCGAAAGAGAATTTAAGAGCCATGTCAACAGACATTTACGTTTTAACATGAGCACTAGAATCAACCTATAGCCTTAAAGAATAGCCACTTAAAGTACAGTAGTACAGAATAATACACAAGAATAGTTAAGTCACTTAAGCGAGTGTATGACGGAGCCATGCAGCTGTCTGAGGACACATGCAGACCAGATGTCACAAAACAGAGTACTTCCATCCCAAAGTCCCAACCGGTTCTGTGGACTTTCCCCTTGGCCGAGATGCACCCTCACTGCCTGCACAAGCACATAACCCTTACTCGTGTGTGTGTGTGTGTGTTCATATGTGGTTTTCTACACTTGTGTGTTGAGCGCTACTATTTTAAACAATTTTTAGTGTGTGTGTTGTGTGTTTGTGTGTGTGTGCGCGCGTGCGTGCATATTATACACACATGTGCCTACATTCTTGCCTGTGTGTTAGCAAAGGTGTAGATCAAGCCAAGCCACGCATCAGTTCTGAGCTCATAAGCCGTGTTAGTTGTGTTTCTGAAGAAACAGAAGATACCAGGAAATAACGTTAAAGAAAGGAAGGAATCTTGGGAAATGATCGTAACCTTCAGTTCACACGCGTGTGCACGCACACACACACAGATGTGAAATTGCTTGAATATATGCAGGCCTATGCATGTGCATATCGTGAGCATACAGTGTGTGCATGTGTGTTTGTTTGTTTACTCTTCTTTTGTGTGTGTGTGTGTGTGTGTGTGTGTGTGTGTGTGTGTGTGCGTGCACACTGTGGTTTGCCCTGCAGGCTGCTCTTCATGTAATAGAATGGCTGCTGGAGGTATCTGGGCTTTCCCCCTCAACCACTAGAATAGCAAACATTCACCCACGGCATTATACAGTTTACCAGCCACACACCACTGATCAACAGCATGTGTGTGTGTGTGTGTGTGTGTGTGTGTGTGTGTGTGTGTGTGTTGGGCTCTTCCTGCTCACCTTATATTACAAAACATTGAACCACAACACAGTCCTTCTGCATTGATACAGAAGAAGAGGCTCTGTGTGTATGTGTGCGTGCGTGCGTTTGTGTTTTCATTCCTGCATTGAAAATCTTCTTTCATGTGCCAATGTACTCACTATATAATGTGTTACGTGTAGTCAAGCATTCTACATTCCAACGTCAGTCTGTCAAATGCTAAAATTGTAAAGTCCCTCACGTACTCCAGTTCCTATTTAATGTTGCAATGAGCGTCATTGAGAAATAAGAATAAAAATAGATAAAATGGTTGGTTAAAAAAAAGAAAAAATAATAAGAAAAAAAAAGGCTGGCGAGTGCAGTGGTTTTCCCGGCATAACCTATCATCCTCCCAGTACAGCCTGTGGAAGACTTTCATGCGGAGTCACTTATAGAGCTGTCCCGTGCCTGCTCGGTTTGTTTGTAGCATGGGTGGCCGCAGCGGGATTCGAACCCATAATCACATCCCCGCTCTTGAAATTAAGACAGCTATGTACACACTATTAAGCCGAGTGACCGCAGCCAATCAATTTAGAGACGAAAGAGGAAGGCCCAGGAATTGGCCGTGGGTCACTTCTGATGTCTGCAGTACTGTGTGTTTACACTTGCCATTGTTTATCATGTGTTCATGCTAGGATGCATTAACCGGAATGTCACCGTTTTGCTTGCGTTTCTGAGGCAATGAGTCGCACCCCATGTGGGAGTGATCAGGCTCCCGTTTACGTTGGGACTACAAGCTGGAGGTATTATGGGACTGAATGTGAGCCAGATCATTGTGAAATGCCATGGGGGACCCATTATGGGCCAGAGGACAGCAAAGCAGCTCACGTCCCGTCATTCCACAGTAACGCTCTCAACACAGTACCTGCACTGCCCGACCTTATACTGTATATTCCACCTATGGTTTGCTCTAAAGATACCGACCTGCTGGCAGTGGTCACAGACATGTTCGCAACCTTATCTGCCTGTATGTGTTATCCACTGAGAAAGGTATTGAACTCTTCACCCCCCCCTCACCCCTTTGGAAGCTGCCATCTGATGACATCGCAAACGGTCACTGGAAACCAAAATTACATAGCAGCCAGGTCCCACTGACAGACATAATTACAGGCGTTAGCATTATCAGAGGGGAGCTGGCTGGCTGAGAGGCATATCCTCTATGGACCAAAGCCAGTATAGGGGTATGCAGGCCGACAGTGTTAGCCCGATTGAACATATAAGCATTGTAAGGAAAGACTATAAGACAGCAAGGAAGAAAGCATGACATGATAGATTGGTATTACAAAGAAACCTATTTGGACTACATAGTGTACTGTGGTCCCTATACAGTACAACACAAAGTAACATTGTATTGCTATTATAGCTATATAATAGCTTTAAAGCTATTTGTAATGCTAAGCCAAAACCTAGACGTAATGAATTAACTTCATAAACAGCAAATAAGCCTTAAATTGTAACGTTTTCCAGTGGAAATATCCACACTATTTAAAAGCTCAGCATGAGATTGTGAACAACCTTATAAACTAAATATTTAAAAAGGTTATACACAATATCAAAATCTGCTGCAACATTGTGTGAATATTTATTCAAGGTCCCTATCGTACAATTAATGTTGCGTGGTCAGTTATGTTATCTAGAGGGACCCAAAGGGCTCATTTTGTAATCTGTCTAACATGTCTAACAGCCACAACTCCTCCCTGAAAATATAATTTAGTAAAACAAGTCAGTCAGATTTGGCCCCAGGTGTGATATCAAATACATCTGACCAATCCTCTCACTCCAAGTCAAATAGCCAATCAATTTAGACAACTACTGAAGTGGAATATTTTGCCAAATACTGTATTCTGCCAAATTCTGTCCGAAATGACAGTTGGGAATTGAAATAATATGGGCCTTTAACGAAATAATATATTAACTTGGTTTGCCTTGTATTTTGCAAGTATACAGTACTTGTAACAAGTAAATACCTCACTCAGTGAGTATATACTGTATGTCTTAGCGTCTAGTACTTGGAATGGTAAAGTGGAGGGGTGGGGGTGCTGAATAAGATGAAAGCTTGCCTGAGGTTATGTGTAATGTTGCCATGCCATGCCACAGACATCTGACCACAAGTGTACCAGCCTATATACCCTGCAGCCACCATGGGCACATGGTTCAAGTTAACTGAATGATACAGGTGGTCTGAGGAAGGGATACCAGATCTGGGAGGACGGATGTGTATGTGCCGTGTGTGTGTGTGTGCGTGCGTGCACACGTGTGTGTGTGCAGTGCATGCTAATCGTGCATGCGTGTGTATGTGTGTTTGTGTCTGTGATGTCCCTGTGGTGATGAGCTCATTAGTAATCCAGGAACTATTTCCTCACTTTGTTATGTCAAGGTGGCCGGCTGGCAGCTTATGGGGTACCTTTGCTGTTTTACAGATGAAGGTGTTTCAAATACTGCACAGCAACAAGGAGACATGCCCGAACAAAGTGTACAAGAGGTCAAATAAATCCAATCAACGCCACATCTACATCCTCATTTACATGGATAAGAGCCAGTAATGACGACGCCGATTCAATAACAACACAAAAACATATCCACTAAAAAATATCTCACATGCAGTATTATACATTAAAAGCACACGTGTAAACACGCACTCGTTAAACACCCACAACACGCACGCACACACGTGTGCACACACACACACACACACACACACACACACCATGCTATCAGTGCAACTGTTGATCCAAAAGAGGAAGTCAGTGTGAGGAAGCAGAATTACTCATTCCTTTTTGAACTAACGTCTATGTCTCCTGCCCTCCTCTTCCAGACTGTTTGTTTAGTCAACAGAAAAACACTAAATGTGCATTCCCCCCCACCCATTCTTCTCTCTCTACCCCTTGCAGTCTGTGCATGCCATTATAAAACCTGTCTCCATCTCCTGTTATTTGATGCCCAACACATACATATTATGTACCTGCACTCACATGCTCTGATCTATACATGTAGTTCACACATGACCACTTGCCACTTGCACTGCCATTCTCATTTGGTGTCCTTTTCCTAGCATATCTCTCTCTCTCTCCCCCTCTCTCTCTCTATCTCTATATATACTGTATATATATCACTCTATCTCCTTATATATATCTCTCTATCACTCTCTCTCTCTATCACTCACTCTCTCTCTATCACCCTCTCTCTATCTATCACTCTATCTCTCACTCTGTCTCTCTATCACCCTCTCTCTATCTATCACTCTCTCTCTCTCTCTCTCTCTCTCTCTC
>JAODOY010002431.1:0-12159 GCA_025399855.1 Forbesichthys papilliferus
AGCACATGTGACAGACGTGACAGGGTCTGGAGACGCCGTGGAGAACGTTCTGCTGCCTGCAACATCCTCCAGCATGAGCGGTTTGGCGGTGGGTCAGTAATGGTGTGGGAGTGGCATTTCTTTGGAGGGCCGCACAGCCCTCCATATGCTCGCCAGAGGTAGCCTGACTGCCATTAGGTACAGAGATGAGATCCTCAGTCCCCTTGTGAGACCATATGCTGGTGCGGTTGGCCCTGGGTTCCTCCTAATGCAAGACCATGCTAGACCTCATGTGGCTGGAGTGTGTCAGCAGTTCCTTCAAGAGGAAGACATTGATGCTATGGACTGGCCCGCCCTTTTCCCAGACCTGAATCCGATTGAGCACATCTGGGACATCATGTCTCGCTCCATCCACCAATGTGTTGCAATGTGGTGTTGACTGTTCAGGAGTTGGTGGATGCTTTAGTCCAGGTCTGGGAGGACATCTCTCAGGTGACCATCTGCCACCGCATCAGGAGCATGCCCAGGCGTTGTAGGGAGGTCATTCAGGCACGTGGAGGCCACACACACTACTGAGCCTCATTTTGACTTGTTTTAAGGACATTACATCAAAGTTGGATCAGCCTATAGTGTGGTTTTCCACTTTGTTTTTGAGTGGGACCTCCATGGGTTGATACATTTGATTTCCATTGATAATTTGTTTGTGATTTTGTTGTCAGAACATTCAACTATGTAAAGACGAAAGTATTTCATACGATTAGTGCATTCATTCAGATCTAGGATGTGTTATCTTAGTGTTCCCTTTTATTTTTTTGAGCAGCGTATGTATGTCTTGCCTCTCTCTGCAGCCGGGGCAATATGAGCTGCTCCAGCAGGTGGTCCAGTAGCCATACTGGAAGCAGCGGTGCCCAGACCTCCACGCAGTCCACCATGGGCCCTACCATACGAGGCTGCCAGCTTGACACAGACGACCGCATCACTGGGATCCACACTTCCCACAGGAGTCTAGAAAAACACACACACAAATAATCAATAATATATTATAGCATCCATCTCCTGTATGTTGTGTGTGTGGTGTGTCCCCAACCTGTGGTATGGATCCATGTTCACATCTGGGGCACTGGAGTGATGTTGTCTAGATTCAAGGATTGCTCTCCATTGGCCAACCTCTTCCAGACCATACGAACTGTCCTACAAGGTGTACAAACAAGAAACAAAGTGGTAGATAATACTATAATTTCCATAGCATATATTGTAAGTAATTGTGACTGTAAAAAGCTGAATAAATGCACGGTACCTTAAGAGGGTCCCAGGTACGCAGCTTATCCTTGAGTAATGGATAGACTACAGCTACAGCCAAATCTGCCAAACCCATAGTCTTATATTCCTCATAGTAGTCTGTCTGTAAAGTCTCAAAGATCTGAGCACATTCCTGGGAGACAAGGGAGGGAAGCCTACATTAGATAACACACACAGATGACTCAGAGGTCCTTTTAGTTAAAACATTCTGCTTGTTGTAATAGCCCTTTCACACCGCTGCCAGTTCGAAATAAATAAATAAATATATATATATATATATATATATATACACACACACACACACTCAAACTGGTACAATAACAGTAATTCCAAGGTACCGAGGATGCAATCTTTGCTGAGCAGCGCAATATTGCGATAAAGATACTGAGTCAATATATTATGCACCCCTAGCAATAACTGATCAACTGTTCAACCTCTGAGGTGGAAGGGAATTAATGGGGGCCCTCGTGTCATGTGGTGTATACCTGACTAGTCTATGTTTGTTCCATGCTAAAAATGTACCGTACATACCTGCAGGCTGGGGCCCTCCCCTGGTGCGTTCTCCCCAGACTGAAAGCGCTCTACCAGCTGCAGTACAGCCTCCATCCTCTGGATGGCATCTTGCTCAGCCTCCAGGCGGGTCTGCAGGGCGGAGGACTCATGACTCAGGGTCACAACTACATCTTTCTCGTGCTGCAGGCGCCTGGCAGACTAGGGGACAGACAGAGAATCACATTTACAATGACCAGCAGCTAAAACACACACATGGCTGCTTGCGTGACCTGTTACAGCCTATTATAGCACCAAATGCAATTGGTTTTGCCCCGGTACCTGCAATATGTCCTGTTCTGTCAGGTCTATTAATAGCTGCAAGTTGTGTTCCAGCTCAGGGAGAGCAAAGCCAGGTGGCTTCTGATCCCGTGTGGACATGCTGGGCGGTGCTTCATCAGGAACACTGTGCTTGTTGGTCATCTGACTGTAGCTATAATACACTCGCTGCTCTTTCCCAGTCATATCGATCACCTGGAAGCGGAAGAGCAGCCCAGGAAGTCAGCAGGCAAAAACAGAACCTCTCCGCATGCGTGCCAGTAACATCACACATTTACATAAGCGCTGCTTAACACATAAGCGCCATTATAGGACGTCTAGGCTACATCAAATAAGCCAAAGGTCAGTGCATCTAACTTTCCATGACTTCACACCTCCGGTAGACTCCATTTAGAAGAGCTCACCTTGACTTGAGCCAACTCCCCTGCAGATGTGTGTGGGGTCCGCGCAGCCAGTTTGCCTTTAGCCTTAAGCTCCTCCACGGTCCTGTAGGAATACTTGGGCTTCTTCTTCCCTGCAGCACCAGCAGGGTCCCTGCGCCACTGGCCGAGCTCCTTTTGGAACTCCTGCACGGCCAGAAAGTGAATGGTCAACACATTGCAGCCTGTATCTACGCTCCAGCCAGGAATATTCAGCATGGTTGGATCTGGCGGTGGAGAAGACAGGCGGTAATACATTTGTTTGAACTCTCTACCTTCTCTTCTTCTTCTTCTGAGTCGACAACGGGGAAGTCTTGAAGACTCTGCTGGGTTCGCTCGTTGCCATACGCACCCACCGCTCCCTTGCCTTTGCGAACCTTTGCTTCGATGGGTTTTATAATACCTGCAGCAGTGACAGTACAGAATCAACATCTGATCCTAGGGCATCTATCAAACAAGAAAAACACCCTTCTCAGATCAGATGCACTGACCTTGAGCGTTCTTGCCCAGGCCTTTGCCTGGCTGATAGCCCATCTTCTGGAGCAGCTTCTGTCCAATCCCACGCGTGTGTTTCTCCCAAGTACCTATGTCTTGACCTGCCCGTATTCCAGCTGCAAACCTTTGACTTTGAGGCTGGTGTACGCGGAAATTACCACCCTAGAAAGAGACAAATAAGAGCCTTTGTCAACTGACAGTTACTTACAAGTGAATTAACAACATGTACAATACTTCATGAAGCCAGCAAGGCTTGCGTATAGCATGCTAAAACTCCTAACAACAAACTACCGTCTGCAGGGTCTTGGGTGCAGTCCCACGAGGCGGGGGAGCTGCTGCAGGAGTGTCATCATCATCTGAATTATCTGAGTCTCCTTCGTTTTGCTGCAACTTCTCTTCAGCTGCTGACTTACGCAGGCCTCCACTCACAAAGTTCACTGGAGCTGTGTAGTCCTTAGACCTGCAAACACACAGAAACGTAGGGTAGGACTGGTAAAACAAACATGTAATGTTTATACATTTGAAACTGTAGCCATTTGTTGTCATAGGACTCAATGGGCACAACAGGACCTGACGAGTATCTTACCTCTTACCACCGAAGCTGGGCCTGACGTCGTCATCCGAGTCTCTGTCTGCCCAGATGCCATAGGTAGCTTGCTCTTTGGTCTGCCTGTGTCTGCGACGATCTGGATTGAACTCATTAGCCAGGTCCCAATCTGTTATCTCAAAGCTCTCCACCTCCACACCATCCTCCTCTTCCTCCCTTCGGCCATACAAGTGGGACATAGACATCGCTGGATATCCTGATTAAAAAGATGACATTACACCAAAACACCAAACGAAAAAAAAACGTTGTTAGCATTATTCAATGACAATGTGACAATGTGAATCCGGTATATAATAGTTTTGTAGTATGGCACGCATGGCCACTTTGTAACTGTACCATATCTGTTAAGGCAAGCTACCCTCGTACGGTAGGGTACCGTACACTGCTATAATGTACATTATTTGGATTATTAGCTACCAGTAATCGTCGCAGGTAAAGAATTTGGGTTCCCCATAACTTACTTGAACGGGTGCCGTCTTGTTCAAGACATAAAATGTAAATCTTCTTGTATTATTTTAGGATAGTAAAAGAGAACTATGTATGTTAGCTAGCATCGTAAGAAACACGGAGGAAAGAAGTACTTCCTGTTGTCATTGTGACGGCAGGAAGTGCAAATGGTGAGTTACAGTAAAAACAGTCCTACTAGTGCACTCGGAGGTGGATCTGATTCCTGCCACAGTTATATATGGTTTCTTTCTAAATGTGTGATTTCATAGTCAGACTCCATCTTATCATATGTAACTGTTTATTAGGAACTTCGGATTTTAATAAAAATGTCTGACGCCGGAGAGCAGTGGCAGGTAGCTCGGCGACGTAAAGCGACCCCTCGGAGAGAAAAACAACTGCAGGCAACTCTAACCTGCCAAGACGAACTGAACGTCACGAAAACTATTCAACGGATCAGAGAAATTATGTGAGAGATACCCCTAAAATAGTAATAATTTGATCTGAAATTATAATGTCCTGTGCTTTTCCTTATAACGGCAAACGTATTAACAAGTATCTTCCAACAGGACTGAATTGAAAATTGAGGAGTTTTTGCAAGAGTGGAAAGGTGAGTTAAACAAATTAAATAAATAAAAAAGCATGCAGTAATTTTCACGCATTGCTGTTTTTCAGACAGCAAAACATTTTATTTGTTTAATACAGACATACATAACACACTTATTTCTAGAGCAGCTGTTGGTGGCAATGTCAAAACATTCGGCGAATGGCAAAGGAGTTGAAATTCCTATAAACCTGCTAGAGACAAACAGAGACGACAAATGCTCACCAGAGCTTGAGTGTGTGTGTTATGGCCTGGGCTCCTTCTCCTCCTGTGTCTCAGCTCGCTATCAGTTGGCAATGTTGCTTCTGCTGCTTGACACTCTACAGGTACAAGATTAGAATATCGATTTTTAAGTATAACGCTAACATGTAGCTGGTAAAACACCATCATAAGCTTCTATCAATTCCCCTTCCTAGATACCCCTGCAAAGGTGTTGTGTGTATGACCCCATGTTCTCCAAGGGAGAGAAGGAAGTATTGAAAGAGTTGGGTCTTAAGGTACTGATGGAGAATGAGGTTAGTATTGGTTTATATCCTATTACAGTAAGTCATCCAATGAGACTGGTTTAAACATGCAGAATACTGCTTCCATTTGTTACTCAGGAAGGGAAACGGTCAGTGAGTCAACCCACTCTTTTCTACCTAATGCATTGTGGGAAAGCCCTATACAACAACCTGCTGTGGAAGAACTGGAAAAGAGAATCTCTGCCTCTATTGGCAATTGTAGGAAACAGCTTCTCTGGCATGAAAGACAGGTGTGTAAATTCTGTGTGTGTGTTGCTGCAGGTGACTTGAAAACACCAGAAATTAGGTGACATTTTCTTTTGTGTACTCCAATCAGGATGATTGACCGAGAGTTCCAGCGAGATTACAGCTATATCACCCAGGCTGTAGCAGTGTGTGAGGAGAGACCCCTGCCCTGTCCGTCCCGGCTGATTGATGTCTTCAATGACACAGCGGTTATCACATTCCCTTCTGACGGGCTGATGAAACTCCCACAATCCTCTTGGGATGAGCCTTGTGAACCAAGTTATCAACACTGCACTGATCTGGAGATCATATTGAGAGAAAAGCTGAGCTCCATGGACTACTAGACAATAGATTTTGCTTTTATTGGTGTGGCATTATTTACATGTTAAGAACACTGTCAGATGCAATACTGAAAATCGACCACATTATGGTGCTGTGGAAAATTTTCCACTTTAGTTTGACAGGCCACACTTGCCCACATGAATATTGAATGTTTATGGATTTCATAACTAGTCTATGGTTTGCATTGTTACAGCAGCATTAGGGATATGCAATAGCGTGTTATTTGTAAATAGTATGTGCCGTGCACCTACTGTATACATGCAGGTCTATAAGATGTTTAATGGTATAACACTTTTACATTGTGACTGCCTATAATCCAGAAACCATATTACTGTTATTAATAAGAAGTACTCATAGTTGAGAGAAAAATGTTTATTTATTTAAAAAAAAACTTGTGTTAATAACAACCCTTTTCAAAATCAGTTTGTCACTCAAAGTTAAGAAAACAATCTAAGCTCATTTTCACCTTTCTTATGCTTTAGTCCATACTCTGGAGCAAATGTGCCCCTAATACATTCTCTGCTGGGTGATGCAATTTCAACATTGCTGTGTTTTGCCTCACGTTTAGTTTTCTTATGTCAGTCCAGTGCATTCCTACTACTGTTCAGCCGATCAGTTTGTGATGCTGCTTTCTGTTCCACTAGTGACTGGTATGGCACTCTGTTCTGTTACATTCACCAAGGAGGCTTTTGAGAGGAACACATCCACCAAGGCCTCCTTACGCTTAATCTGTGCCAAGTCAGCATTTCCATTTGTACCGTCGCTAGTTTTACCTACATCAGACTTCTCCATCTCAGCTAATGCAGCCTCAGGTTCCATCTCTCCATTTCCTACATTGTTCTCTCCATTGACCTCGGCCTCCATACACTGCCTATCACTGCCCTCACCCATTTCTATGGGCGTCTTCGGTCCACTTCCTGCAGGCTCCGCTACGTGACCATTAGCAGGCACTGTGATAGGGCTCTTGGCTGTGGGAAGGGGCTCCACAGCTGTGACTTCTCCGTTATCCACCTTCTCTTCGGACGTCGTTTGTTGACCAGAGCCCGTTCCCTTCTCCCCCACCATGGTGGCAAGCTTAGCAGATATCTTGTTTGCTTGTTCTGTCGCCGCAGCCAACTTCTGCTGCCAATGCTTCTGTTTAAACTCCTGCAGCCTGTTGCTACTTTAACAAA
Organism: Forbesichthys papilliferus; assembly: GCA_025399855.1. Classification (NCBI taxonomy): domain Eukaryota; kingdom Metazoa; phylum Chordata; class Actinopteri; order Percopsiformes; family Amblyopsidae; genus Forbesichthys; species Forbesichthys papilliferus. The sequence continues at coordinate 6,939 of JAODOY010002431.1, forward strand.
GACACAGCAGTCAGAAAAACACCATAGGACACCAAACAATGATGCTTTGACACGCTGCATGCATCGTGTATGTGCGGGGGTTACCTGTGTGCAGTCTTCTTGATGCCTGTAATGAGAACCAGCTGATCCAGAACAGTCTCATTTCCAGGGGTAAGACACTACGGGAACAGAGACACATGCATAGGTTATATCTGCCACAATGTGAGTGATACATGGGCCATATGACCCACACAAGCTTCCATCACAGTATACATTAAAAAAACAACAGTAGACACTAATATTTATGGCAATGTTATTTAGACATTTTATCAAATGCATCTAATACCTTGACATTGATGACATCCACAGATGGCTGTACTGCCTAATGGTGGCCACTTTGCAAGAGTCAAATAACTGACAACTTATTCAATGTAAAATTGTACGAATGACATAGCAAGTCATTTTAATCATTATAAGCTTATCAACACAACTCTATAGTCAGATCGCCCGGTACTAATGTGGGTCTTAATTGACCCCCCTTTAAACGACAAGAGGCCTTAGTAAAACACAGGCTTACCTCTACCACCTGCTCAGTTTGGTCAGGTGCAGCTTGTCTAAGAGAGCGTTCCACCCGCACTGCCTGCTGGGTAATGGTACGCAGGAAGTCTGAGCTACAGCGTGTCTGAGGGTGATCGTCACCAAACTAGGAGGGAGAGGAGAAATGGGTAAACTTGTCCACGCACGCACGCACGCACGCACGCACGCACACTATACTGACCATGCTGGTGAAAGCCGTGAAAGCCTCTTTCTCATGGTTCATGGCAGAACGATAGTCGCCCTGACTACACATCCACTGTGACAACAGGTGCTGACTGGTCAAAGGGAAGGTAGTTGAAATAAGCAGCAGATAGATTGTAAGAAACAGAAGCATGATGACAGAGGACAGACAAACAAGTTAAAACTCCTCTCAGCAGCCGCACTGCTGACCAATGGACCCATCGCCAGAAGCAAGTTAGTACTGTGTCAGTTAGCTGGCCATAACATCCACAAATCCAACATAGTGTCGTTAACAGTAGGAGTAAATCAGAAAACTGCAGACTGTAGCTACCTGATTATTTCAGTTTCTCATTTAAATCTAGTACGGGTATACAATCAAAAAATACATATTTATAAATAAAAAGGTTTAGCCTATAGCTGGGTGATAACATCCACAGCATCTTGCCTGTCTTGAAAAATAGGCATGTACTCGTGTTATGATAGTTATCCTACTGATAAATAAAAGTATTTGCTTTTATTTTAGATCGATAATTTTCAACTCATGAGAAATACTGCTCCGAAGCCAGCCATCAGAATAAAGCAAATCAGAACAAAGGTATAGTGAAGTTATCGAATGACGATATGTTTGGAGGGACGGCTGAGGGGAGAACAGTGCAGTAGGTTGCAGCTATTAGGCTATTCTTCTAGTTATGATAGACAACTCTTTTACACATTTAAAACTGATGACGTTTAGAAATTATATTATTATTACTACCTTATAACAAATGTGATTGGCTATCACATGATTTTGCCGATATCCAAATCCATAGCATAGCTCAGCCTACCGTTTTCCTGCATGGCTTTTGGTTTTCCCGACAAAACATCCCGGCCTGGTCAGATTGCTCATCTATCTCTGGCAAAACGTCCATTTCGTTATACGTGATCTATTCACCTGAGTGCAGTGCGTAGATCTGTAGGGCCAAAGAAGGAAGAGTTTGTCTTCAGTGCGTTCTGCAGGAAGCGTCCTGCATGTTCCCCGGTCCACACCAGCCCCAGGCAGCTCTGAGACAGAGAGAATAGGTAACCTACGATGCTATGTATGCCGTGGGCTAGCTAAATAAGAAGATGCAATGTTTGTTGACTTACATCTATTGTGGCTGCGTAGGGATGATCTTCTCCGTGAACAGTCAATACTAGCAGGCGAGCTCTGAGCAGACATTTCTGAGCCAGGACGTTCTCCCCTCCGGCATACATGTACACAGCCAAAAGTGTCTATTGAGAAAAGGAACCAAACACACATGCAGGAAGGAAGCGTTAGCTGTAACCAAGCAACACAGCCCATATCCCACATACAGTACCTAATGGCAAAGCGCGGCTACACTCACATATTGATGGATGGTGTTGAGATGGTCAAAGCCAAGCACTCTCTCGCTGATCACCACCGCCTTCAGTTGGACACTGCGAGCCTAGAGGAGAAAAGGTCAACAGCACTTAGAATGAATGGCCAGTATGGTAATTGTGTACTTTCACCACAAGCTAGCCCGTACTTGACCCAGAGGATGTAAAGGTACGTTCATGGAGATAGTTTCTAGCTTGTTATTGTATTTGTTGGTCTCTTGGTTTTAGGTGTCCTAATTAAAAAGGTCACTTTACCGTTATATGTCAAGTATAACAAAAGGTACGAGAAGTGCCCAATACCTCCGCGGCTTGACCTTGTAGGTAGGACACTCTGGCTAGCAGGCTGAGACAGTGGCAGGCTGCTGGGTGGAGGTCATCACACACCCTGCTGAACAGGTAGGCCGACTCTTTCAGACGCTCATAGGCTTGGTCCAGCAAACCTATCAAATGCATCATGTCAATACAATTTGATGTTCCATAAACACATGTACTTTACAGACACCAAGCATGCAATAGAACACAAAGGCAATCAGATTTTTTCAATGTAACCTTTCTGAATGAAGGTCTGTGCAGCATGGAAGGCTTTTGAGGCATCAGTGATTGGCATGTAGATGTGCTTGACCACAGGGAAGATGTTGAGGACATCATCTGGACCAATGGGAGATTTACCGTCCAAGAGGTAATCTCTCAGCCTCAACTGTCAAATACATGGACATAATGAGTGTGAAGGCAATGTCATATGGAAGCATACAACACAATTTACACTATATTGCCAAAAGTTTTGGGACGCCTGCCTTTACATGCATATGAAGGTTAATGACATCCCATTCTTAATCAGTAGGAATGAATATGGAGTTGGCCCACCCTTTGCAGCTATAACAGCTTCAACTCTTCTGGGAAGGCTGTCCACAAGGTTTAGGAGTATGTTCATGGGAATTTTTCCACAATTCTAGAAGCACATTCGTGAGGTCATGCACAGATAATGGTTCCTCCACACCAACCTCGCTCATCCTTTATGGACCTTGCTTTGTGCGCTGTAGCTATTGACTCTGCAGAAAGTTGCCAACTTCTGCGCACTGTGCGCCTCAGCACGCTGACCTCGCTCTGTGATTTGATGTGGCTTACCACTTTGTGACTGAGTTTCTGTTGTTCCCAATCGCTTCCACTTAGTTATAATACCACAAACAGTCGACTGTGGAATATTTAGTAGTGAGAACATTTGACAAATTGACTTATTGCACAGGTGGCAACAGATCGCAGTACCACGCTTGAATTCAGTGAGCTTCTGAGAGTGACCCATTCTTTTACAAATGTTTGTAGAAGCAGTCTGCATGCCTATGTGCTTGATGTGGCCATGGAAGTGATTGGAACACCTGAATTCAATTATTCGGATGGGTGTCCAAATAATTTTGGCAATATAGTGTATGCCCGCCCCATATTGCAGTGGATAAAACACTAATAATAATACTAATAATAATACTAATAATAATAATTCAGCAGGACTCCCTGCTTGAGATGTGTTACCTGAATGCCAGTCTTCAGGCAGAAGTCTCTCAGCAGAGATAGCCTTTGCAGCCCGTAGGTCTCCACCAGGTGGTTAGCACCAGAGCTGTCGTAGGGGAAACACGGTACAGTACTGTTGTTGTTGTTGTGACTCACTGGGGCTTGAAGAACACTTCAACTAGAGTAGCAGCGTCCTCACCCTAGACAGTCAGTGATGTTGTACGTCTCTGCTGCGTCCTGGCACACCAGGGTCCACAGCTCCGTGGCTGAGAGAGTGCTCCAAGGTGTGCTTTCAGACGGGCCAGACGCCTTGCCTCGCCGCCTGGACCTCTTCTTGGTCTCCTCCCCGGCAACAGATTGACTGAAGTGGGGAACCAATAGGCAGCAGAGAAAGTGACTGACAGCTGCTGAAAGGCTGGACACCTCCACGCCCTGAAAACAAAACATGAGCACCGCCTATAATGTTCTGAAAAAATTACATTTTGTACTGACTCACTCCACAGATCTGTCATTTTTACTGCAGTCAATATAATGTATGTCGTAAATACTGCACCTGCACAAAATGGTTGAATGTTCTCCTTGCCGAACGAACCACAACTTCACTTATGGCCAATCGCTAATGGAAAGGCATGAAAAAAGACAAGGGCAAGAGATAAAAAACTAAAGTCTTTATCAAACCGTCAAGACTATCTTTAAATGTTTACTCTAAATCTGTTAAAACCAACACACCATTATATGCCTCACGCGCTCCCTGTGTTTTGATTGGCTGACGGCCCTAACCACATGGCCCAGATACCGGAGGTTTATGCCTCTCTGGTGCAGTGCTTCTTTCAGTGAGGCTCCATCCATGGGCGTTTCATTTGACTGCAGGCAGTACTCCACCTTGAGAACAAACAGACGTGACATATGGTGGGCTCATTACACATGTAAAATAGAGGTGGAAAACGACAGGTGGAAGATATATTTACTTACAAAGGCCGGTATCTGTTCTGTGACAATAAAAGATGCAGCTTCTCTCAACAGCCTTTCCTGCAGCAGGGTGGCCTCACTGTCACATTTAGGAAAGGACACCCCTAAACATACAGAAGAACACATTAACATTTAGGAAAGGACACTCCTAAACATCCAGAAGAACACATTTAGGAAAGGACACTCCTAAACATACAGAAGAACACATTAAGGAAAGGACACCCCTAAACATACAGAAGAACACATTAACATTTAGGAAAGGACACTCCTAAACATACAGAAGAACACATTAACATTTAGGAAAGGACACTCCTAAACATACAGAAGAACACATTTAGGAAAGGACACTCCTAAACATACAGAAGAACTCATTTACATTTAGGAAAGGACACTCCTAAACATACAGAAGAACACATTTACATTTAGGAAAGGACACACTCCTAAACATACAGAAGAACACATTTAGGAAAGGACACTCCTAAACATACAGAAGAACACATTTAGGAAAGGACACTCCTAAACATCCAGAAGAACACATTAACATTTAGGAAAGGACACTCCTAAACATACAGAAGAACACATTTAGGAAAGGACACTCCTAAACATACAGAAGAAC
>JAODOY010002433.1:0-12159 GCA_025399855.1 Forbesichthys papilliferus
CTATCTATCTATCTATCTATCTATCTATCTATCTATCTATCTATCTATCTATCTATCTATCTATCTATCTATCTATGGATGGTAACTAATGTGTTGAAGGAATACAGCTGTGTGAGCTCGAAGGTGTGTGGTGGTGGTTGTTGGCAAGGGGATGAGGGTCTATATGCAACATTGCCATCACCTTCCACAACCCGTGGGTCTCTGTGGCCCAAATGTAACATCTGTTAGATTTATAGCTCTGATTTCCCTCATGTCACTCTTTACACTTTACAGCTCAGCCACACCCACTTTGGAAACGGGCCCTAATCTGTGAACTTGTGTCCAAAACAGGGCTTGTCAAAGTGTTAGGCTATGACACGGTTGTTATTGACAGTGGCTAATAGCAGTATATGAATAGACATTCACATACCCTTATTTATTTGTGCTCAAAGAAATAGACGTGAATACACGTAGGTTTTTGGGCTATGTCTTGGGCTAGCTCTGGCATTTGCACACCTAAACAATTCACAAATTAAAGGTCCACAAAGAAATGTGTCAACAACAATTCTTGGAGAAGTTTCAAGTGACACTATTACAGCAGTCATAATGTAGACTATTACTATACTGAATTTAAGATTATTCACAAATTCTCTAAAAAGTGACTGTGAAGTCTAAAATCTGCAAATCCATTTCCTGTTTAACTGACCTCATCGGATCCTGTGAACGGGGAGTACAATTCATTCACATGTATTTAATTGTTCAATACTTGTATTGAATTGTAGGATTTCCATGCCTTATAATGTGTATATTTGTTCACGGTAAAATTACGTGTTTTGCATTACAGTCAACTCAATCTATCGCCTGTACAGCCAAATGGGTAAACCACACCACTGAAAACAGCAATGGCCCAAGACCAGCCATCTTACAGCAGCAAGCCACATGAATTCACAGTATTCTGTGAAACAGTTGAAACAAACGCCAGGACAATCTAATGCTTGCACTTAAACTGCTCTGGCATAAAACTGAGTGCTTTTAGTGAAGAACATCATCCCAAATGTGACTGTGAACTGAGTGTTAGGTTCAAACCAGGCAACATACTTGCTTCACCACGTCATCATTTGGCCTTGTCAACAGCAGTATGCTGTTACAGATTCGGTCCATATATTTTGACTAAGAGCAGATCTTATCACACTCCATCAATGCAATGGAGTCCAATCATGCCAACACCCATAATCCACCACATCATTTCTCATCTCCGCTTCTGCTTGTCATCGATACACCTCATTGGCTTGATTATACTTCACTGGTACATGTGTTAAATGTCTATGGGAAGCATGCATCTGCATTTAATCCCTCCGCTGTAACGCACTTTGAGATGCAATTTATCTATGAAAGGCGCCATATAAATTAAATTGAATGGTTTATTATTATTGTTATATGCACACATACGGTCTTTCCTGTTTACTATGGGACAAACAGCAGTCCGTCTGTTCTTGTCTTTGTCAATCTGATCCACAGCTACGAACATGATCCTAACAGTCGTGCACGCCTCGCTTGACGGCCGACGGACACACTGATAAACATCTGACAGTTGATGTTTAGTGCCAGATGTTTCTGATCAACATCCTATGTTCACCAGGCGAGCTAGCTCATGTGTCCAAATAGGTTACACAGCTTACTGTGTTGTTTGTGTGCCCATTTCTGTGTTTTTAAAAGTCACCCAACTCACTGGAGGTGTTAAGGCTGACGATTAGTTGTGCCAGCTGTGTTTTGAAGTCCAAAGAAAAGCCGTGTGGTGCTGAATGGAACCTGTGTCTCTCCACAGACGAAGCTTGCACCAATACCTCCTGGGTGTGTCAATCAAACGGACCACAGAGCATCAAAAACTGCACAGGAAACTAGCCTGTCAGAGCATTCCCTGTGAGGAAAGTCCGCCCTTTAAAGGCCTGGTTTCATCGCTCACACACGTAGCAGCTACCTCTGTGTACCTTTGTGTACAGTAGGAAGATGCATTACTGTAATGCATTTTGAAGTTCACAATAAAAGCGCAGCGATCATAAAAAAAACAACAAAAAAAAACAGTGCATAACTGGTTTGAGCTAGTAACCACGCCAACAAAGTAGCTGCTGTTTATTATCGAGAGAGATCTTGGTTGCTAATTTCCTTGGCTGGCCAATACAATCCACCCCTGCTTACATAGTATATATCTGGGGATTAGCTCATACTTCACCATTTAATCATGCTATTAAATCATACTGCATAAACATCAATGTTAACTTTCTAGTGCTGGCCACATTTATTATTGTACGTGAACTATGTTAAAGTGTTTGTGTATAATTTGTTGGTTTCCAACTGGTTTATGTGGTCGTTTGGTATAGCTTTAATTATGAGCCCCAGGAGCATGATCAGTGAGAACTCCCCTGTTCAGAGATGTTGAGTCATTGTACAACAATGTTTTGTTGATCCCGTATCCATGCTTGTCAGTCTAACAAATAGTTTCACAAGTCTTTTCCTGAAAGAGAAGAAATGATAGGATGCTCTGAATGTGGGTTCAATAACTGTTAGGGCTTGACCTCGGTGTGTCCGCTTTGCGTGTTGCACAATGCTGCGATTGGCTCTAACAGATGCGTCATAAAGACGATGTCCCTTTTGCAGGGGAGTCCATTCGATGAACTTTCGTGTTGTATTCATTTCTCAGCACCGGAGGTTCCCGCTTGGTGTTATTGTAAGAAGCGGGTACAGTAGAGGTAGGCATGCTGCTCTGAGGTGAATGCATAGGCTGCAGGGCATGCCAGGGATTGAACCTTGACCTTTCAGTCAAACCCAATAAACACTACCAACACAGTGTAGGTGCTAGTTAACATGCATGCTTGCTTTGCGATGCATGCTTTGTCTTGCATGTTAGGTGATACTGTGTGTGTGAGTGCGTGTGTGTGTGTGTGTGTGTGTGTGTGTGTGTCTGCTGTGGTGAGTGATCTTTGAGACTCTCTAGTATCTCTCTGTCTTTGCCTATGAGGTCCTCCAGAGAGAACAACCATTGCTTGCCTATCTCCATTACAGAAAACCAGATGGGATGGACAATTGAGAGGAGAGGAGAGGAGAGGGGAGGAGAGGAGAGGAGAGGAGAGGAGAGGAGAGGAGAGGAGGAGAGGGGAGGAGAGGAGAGGAGAGGAGAGGGGAGGGGAGGGGGGGAGGAGAGGGGAGGGGAGGAGAGGGTGGTACAGCATTAAATCAAAAGGACATAAAGACATGAGAATAAAAGGAAAAGGAGGATGAATGTGAAAGATGAAGAAGAACATGACAAATATCTTTGAATCTGACCACACACACATGCACACACACACACACACACAGATGCTAAAGTGCTGCATCATAATGTGTTCACAGCTGTACATTGGGGTCATCTGTGTGTGTGTGTGTTTCACAGGCAGGGCACAGTTCCGTTAGATTGTGTCTGTTTGGAACATATGGTTGTTTTTGGAGCTGGACCAATTTCAATAGGTTTCAACCCCTCTCTCTCTCTCTCTCTCTCTCTCTCTCTCTCTCTCTCTCTCTGTGTGCTTTAGAGCTTCTTTAAGAGTTAGCAGGATTCTCAAGGTTGCAGTAAAAGGCAGTGCCAATGCAAATGTGAGCCATTGGTCGATGGAGCCATCTAGCTGCTAATTGGTCACCACGGAAAGAGTGAGACAGCACAAACAAGGAGTATGGGGTTGCAGTCAGACGGTGCGGAAGAGGAGACAGTGAAGGACTTCAGAAAACTATCTGTCTCTAAGATGGGCTGAAAGACATTGAAGGAGAGAGACACTGATTAAGCAAAGAGATCTCTTTGCTAACTATATAGGTGACAGACAGAGTGAAGACTAAGAGAAATGTGAGATCATGAAACCAATGATAGTAGTCCAAGTTGGCACTGGGGGCTTACCAGGGCAGAACGTCCTAGAATGACCACAATGCAGTAATGCTGTTAACATGATGCTAACGTGATGCCATGCCAACACCATCCAATGTAAAGACAAGGATGTTAAAACTGACTTTACCTCATTGGGAAACATACAGACACTAAATTATGCATACCTCACCTCTTTTGCCACAGGCTCCCCGCTGGATTAAAATAACCGGGGGCTGCTGCAGTTTCTGGGCACGGTTGCTCACGCGTTTCAGCTCGCATATGTTTCGGTAGGACACGCCGTCGCTGCCGCACACTGGGTCTGAGCTCGTGCACGTGCACACACCGGGTTTCCCTCGTCTGCGCACTGTAGCCGACGCCGCCACCCCATCGGTCACGACGCACTCCAACCCCTCTGCGCACTCCGGGTCTCCTAGTCGCCCCGTACCCCCGCAGATCTCGCCCTCGCCGGACGCGCACACCGGGCAGCAGTCGCATTGGTCCAGGACGTCCCCGGCCAGGCAGTCGGCGGGAATCGGGGCACATTGGGATTTGTCGCATTTCTCCGGACAGCCGATGACATAACGTTTGCTGATGCGCGCCTCGGTGAAGAGAGAGGTGCATGCGAAAAGGAAGACCGCGCAGAGGACGTGCCTAAACATACCGCAAAATAAACGAGGGTAGGCTATAGCTGACGAGAACTCAATTTAACTGCGTCGAAATTACTCAACGCAATGCCACGCTGGGGTTTATGCTGCGCAGGTCGGATGTCACTGCTGGAAGTTTTGGACGAGGTCACTGATGCAGTAATTTTGCAGTTCTGAGTTTATAAAGCCAACACAGCGTGCTGGCAGTGTAAACACGGCAGCGATTGGCACACGCAGTTGACGACGTGCTATGTCAGGGGAGGGCGGGGGGACTACAGATGTTCTGCAGTATCAAAGCCGTTTGGCATGTCGTTCTGACTCGCACACGATCTCTCTCACACACAATACATTGCTATTATATAGCCTACTCACTAATTCTGCAATCGTTGCATAGGCTATGTGTTCCAATCATCAAGCATTTTCCAATTATCATCAAATGATAATTACTTTTATAAAAGTGGTTATATTCTCCCTCTAACTATTTTTCCATCGACCAAGATGCATGCGCAACATACAGTACAGTTGAATGTGTGTGCTGCTGCTATCTGGAGTAGGCTAGCCTATGTTTAATGTAGGACTATTTCTTCCAGTTGCGCAATAGCGGGAAAAAAGTTTTCACAGATGGTTCTCCAATTAAGCAACGGTCTTCCATTGACTAAAACGACCCGGTCAGAATGACCTAGTTGAGGATACTTTCATTGGATGATGCTAGGCTTTTTGTCAGAAATGGATGGCCTGTTTTACAAGCAATCAATTGTACTGAACACTCCCAGATAGCAACATGTGTCTGGCCCAACTCTGGGCCGTACCCTTGCATCTGTTCTGACCCACTGCTGGCCAACTTACTGAAAATTGATACAAATAATTACACATACTGTAAAATTACTAATATTGTTGCTTTTGGCCCAGGTCGGGCCCACATACTGTAAAATGACTAATATTGTTGCTTTTGGCCCAGGTCGGGCCCACATACTGTAAAATGACTAATATTGTTGCTTTTGGTCCAGGTCTGGACTGGCCTACATACTGTAAATGCGCCATCATTAAATTGTAGTCGCTCAACAGAATCAAGCTCTACAGAATCAACCAAGTAAAATTCAATGTAGTCACACTGACTACAGCATGTCATACTCGGCCCATTTAAGAGACACACTGCATCAGCCGACCCGGACCGCAACCGATAGTGTTGCCGACATTCAGTCAGCCGACATTCAGTCAGCCGACTGTGCTTGCTATCGAGAGATGTGTTTGCAATGACGTCACACCATTTGCAGGATTTAATTGCTGAGAGGAATGTTCAGTTGAAAAGCTACCTGTTATCAACAGGATACAAGCCTGCCAAGGGTTAACTTAACTAGGCCTACTGCCCAATGTATGTTATGTGCAGTACTTTTACCAGTAAATGAATGAACCAGTAATGTAATAATGTAATAACTCTTGTGGCGGGAACCAGCATTGTAAACATTTTGTTTTGGTTTTAAACCCATACTGCACTGCAGACATGACCGCATAACATTTGACAACAAATGTAATTTTCAAACGTCTAGTTCCGGTGGATCTGTTATTTATTCTATTAGGTCCGGAACCTCGGCTGTATTTCTCAATTGCAAATCTGGGGAGGAAAAGCTTTCAGTTGAGGTACCCTTGTTATAACGGAAGGCAGAGGAAAGCCACCTAAAACTGTGATTCCTGAAGGGAACAGCACAGCATGCAGTAGTAGGCTAAAACCATACAGCAATGAAGGCTCAGCCTGGCAGATAGAGCTTGTAAGCTATAAAGCTGGACATATAGGCCTATATAGCCTATATAGCCTATATAGCCTATATAGGCCTATATAGCCTATATAGCCTATATAGCCTATATAGGCCTATATAGCGTATACGAATATGTGCTTGCTCGCTTGCACCCCTATCTCACACCATTCTGGAATCATCCCTTATTCCACTGCTTAGTGCTGGAACACGAATGCAAATATAATCTGCTCCATGTGCTATTGGGTTTTGTAACGACGCACATTGGGGATGGAATGCTATATAACAGACACTCTATTTGGGCGTTGCTATTATTGCTTTCATGTCCATATTGGCATACATGTCAATTGGCATGTTATTATAATACAGATGAAAACACACCTGCTATCCCCTTGGTATATGCAGTGTTAACAAAAGGACAAAATAAAATGGTGAAAGATTTAAAAAATAATATTAGGGCTGTAGGCTTACACTCTTTAAAGTAGCCTTTCTCTCTGTGAAGTATTTTGTCTGAAGAGCCATAAAGTGTCTTGCAGATGATAAAATACACACAATACACTTGAAAGTCACTGAATAATAATGTTATGAGATGATAATAATAATTGAAGAACTGTTGAAACAAAATTAGCGAATAACACAACAGTTAGCAAATATGTAACACACGATGGCTTGACATTTTCACTTTGATTCCTCAGTGCACACATGAAGGCGTTTCTGTGTTTCATTTCGATCCAGTTGATCTGCTTTTGTAATCTGTCTTGAGTGTCCAGCCAACATCAACAAGAATAGCCCTACAGATGCTTTGACCGTTCCTTCAGATCTGTGCGCTGACCGTTGGTTCATCAGTCACAGACAGGCAGGATGGGAGTAATTTTGACAGTGTTCAGTCACACCCACTATACTCCGTCCAATTGTGATTGCTCCAAATGTCCCTTTATCTCTCTCTTTGCCTGACGCTTTGTGGGTGGGTGGGTGGATGTGTGTGCGCGCACGCGCATGCGTACGCATATGACCTGCGTTTGTCATTTGGGATTTCCAGTAACTGCTGGAGGCCGGTCAAACATTTATGAGTTATTCCCAGGAATCAGAAAGTATGTGTTGTTTATGTGAGTGTGGGCATGTGTGTGTGTGTGTGCGTGTGCCTGCGTGCAAACGTGCGTGTGTGTGTTTGTGTGTGTGTGCATGCGTGCAGACGTGCGCATGTGTATGCGTGTGTGCGTGTACACTATATGTTTGATAGACTGACTATGTGTGTGTTAAATGTTTAATCCAGACACAACCATATTAGGTCAGAGTGGTTTAAACGTGCACATGAAATAGTTGAGAAAGTGAGCGAAGGAGGGTGAGTTCAGGTTAATGTGGGACATCTGATTTTGACCCTAACTAGTGTTTGCGGTTTTCTCTATAGCTATTTCGATTTCTTTCACCTATCTCTCAGCCTGTGCCATACTTTGTCTCTCAGGGAACATTGTTGCAACACTTTCCCCGCTCCTCAATCTCTCGTTTGATATTGAGCAGTGGCACCCCCATTAGGCTGGTGCAGATGCTTTCGTTTAGCAAAGTCGAGTGAAAAATACAATGGGGATGGGATGGGGATGAAACATTTTGTATGAGTGAATAATTCTTGTGTTAAAGAAGCCTGCCTCTAGTGTACATACAACATAATCTACTGCTCGGAATATGTAATGTTTAATGAATTCCTTTAAATTAATAGTCATTGTCAATAATACTTAATTTGTAAAGAGTCACTGTGACTCCTTCTTCTTGGCAGATATGTTTAAAACAATATTCAATAAATAAACAAAACATTTCCACCAAAAATCTAGTAAAAATGCTTATGTTTTATTGTTATATAGGGAGAGATCATTTTAATCCAACTAAGATAAGGAATAGATATTCTATAGAGGCACAGATGCCCCTTTTTTTACCAGAAGATCACACGTTTCACTTACACGTGATTAAGTGCACGTGTAGGTTATTTTTCTGTGTGACTTGTTTTGAAGTAATAATGCTATCAAATATAACCTTCCTCGTTTATATGTCTCCAGCCTTTCAGTTTCATCTAGGAAGCTTATTGGGATTTTACAAGGAAAAAGAATGAATCACAGGGGATGAGTGGACTTAATTAGAAATATCTTGAATAAATGTAACGAAGGGCTAAAAGTGCAATTTAACAGTGTTGGATAGCCTAAACTTGATTTATGTTGTGTGAAACTGATTGGATGACCTGAAGTGAACCTGGGTTCGAAAAAGGCATCATATGAGTGAAGTGAAAACTGCTAAATCATGAATATCATGTGAGGACAAATATTCTTTGTAAAAATACCTCTTGTGGTATGATGTTATGTAACACCAGGCTGCATAATGATGGGACTTTAATGAAGACAGTTAGTGGTGTGTAGCTTCCATCCAAATGTCATGATCTAACCACCGTTAACTATTTATTCGGCAGTGTCAACACATAATCATTGTCAGGTGCTTAGTTTTAGTAAGTAAGCAAGACAGTAAATAAAATGATTGCGATTATGAAACAAGAAATTAATGGTTGGCTTTAATCCTCAGTAAGATGTTGAAAAAGGCGTCACCAGAGGGCAGTAGAAACTCACTTAGGTGTCTCAGTTTATAGTATAAGTGTGCAGGCATGTTGGAAATATGTCCATACATGCATACTAATCGTTTTACTCAAATGAGTCCTTCCCATGAAACATGGCTGAGGCTCTCCATATCAACATGTGTTTATCCTGCTTGCTATGTAATACCCTTCATGACCAGGGCCTTCATTCTCATGGATATCAGAGAACATCAAATAGGCTACAAACTATAAAGAGCAGCGCCTCTTAAAAAAGAGAACAACGATTTATGTAATTAGTAGTTTGTCATTTTGGACAGATTATTCTCCCTTCTGCGCTGAACATTCACTTAGTATGTGTTTAATATTTAATGAGTATCAGACAAAACAACTGATAGAATGCAAGCAAAGCAAACACAACTGCAGGTTTGTGCACACATGCACACATGTATTTATTAAATCCAGTAAACAAGTTATATATATATATATATATAGCTCTGGTTGTAATGTTTTTTTTTGTTGTTGTTGTTGTCATACGGTAGTATATATATATATATATATGTTTTACTCTAAAGCATTTTTGCCTATGACAACAACAACAACAAAAAACCAGGGCTCATGAAATAAGAAATTACGACTAGTTTGACAGATGCCAAACCATAATTTGGAAACAAATTTGTATTGGAATTATCTAGTAGGCTGGTAAAATATTAAATCAGTGGTGCATTGATTTCCCCTTCTTCCAACCTATACAGTAGCTAGCTAGCATGTGAAAATGTCTCCAAACGGAATCCAGCTGTGTCTTTCAGCTAGAAAATGAACAGTTTATGAATACATAAAAGGACATGTCATGTGAGTCTAGCAGGTAAGACATTCTCATAATGTAAAAACGTCAAGCTATTTCTGCCTGCTTTACTACTAAGTCAAGTAGGTGGTCACCACTGAGTCCTGTGTACGTATCTTAACTAGCTGGCTGTATAGTCTGATACTATGCTACTTTTGATCAACTTGGAACACAATGCTGTTTTTTAACAAGTTAATAATAGTAAAGCCTAAAAAAGAAATATTCTCTGAGGATAAGGGGAAAAAGAAGCCTAGTTCATAGATAAGACGGATTGTCATATTAACTAAAGGGAGAGCCTGGATTAGTCAGCCTCTCAGCTAAGTGCCCATCAGACACCTCCAGTGTATCAGTCTTTGACAGTACTGTAAAGCTTCTACAGTAGCAGTGCTGCCATTCAGCAACCACTGAACTGCAATGTGGATGTTTATTTAGTTTGCTCTATTCATTGAACTAATAATAAAATATAATTTGTTCACTTGGGTTTAACAAGCATGTGTGCATAAAAACGGGTATTATAAGAAGGAAGGAGAGAGAGAGAGAGAGAGAGAGAGAGAGAGAGAGAGAGAGAGAGAGAGAGAGAGAGAAATAAAGAACAATTATTGTGTTTATTACCAGCTTTCTGCCATGCGAACAACATACATGATAAGCATGGGTTGGGGAGACTGAGTGTGTGTGTGTTTGTGTGTGCGTGTGTGTTAGAGAGAGAATGTCTAGGTGTGTATGCGAGAGTCCTCAGGAGCCCATCATCATCATCACAACATGCTGATATGAAGGTCACCATCATTCCCTTCATGGTTCCTAGGCTCCGAGCCGGTCACCCGGCTGCGGCGTTTCCACGGCGACTGGTCCTCCTCCTCCTCGCCGCCGGTGGCCGTCATTTGTCCAAGCGCACCGTCTCCTGCAGCGACAGGCGGGAGCGCGCCGCGGGCAGGGGCGTTGTCACACCGCTCAGTCTCCACGGCAACAGGCCCAGGAAGTCGTCCCGGTGGCGGCTTGTGTCCAGGGTCAGGCTTAGCGCCCGCTGAGGCGGCACGGGCGCCCTGTGGGTGTTGTTGTAGTTCCTGGGCGTGGCAGAGGGTGGAGGAGGGTGCAGGGAAGGGGGAGTGGTTGCTGTGCTCCTGGGGAGGAGGAGGGAGAGGGGAGAGAGAGTGGAAGGTGGGAGGACAGGGAGAGGCACAGATAAGTGATGGTGACTCAGCGGTGCCACGTGACAGGTGAAGAGGGGCGTCACTCATGGTCAGACGCCAGGCAGAAGGCGGAGCAGGGTTAACGGTCGACAGCGCTGCATGCGCTTCTCCCCCCCCCCCCCCCCCACCCACGTTTGAATGGGAGAGAAGGTCCCGTCAAACCGCCTGCCAAAGCCACATGCGCATGCCGTTAATACACCGCTGACTTCAGTTGTCTAGAGTAGAGCCGTGGACACGGCCTTTCAGGAGCTACCCCCGCTACTTTTGGTGGGAAGAGACACTGGGATGGGAGTTAGAGCGGCACAGAACATCGACATGTAACCTGCCGGCTATCTGCATGCGAGAGAGAGAGAGAGAGAGAGAGAGAGAGAGTCCTGTATAACCAGTAGGAGGTTGAAAGAGCAGCAGGCATACAAAGCAACAATAATTCACAGCGCTGCTTTTATTGTTTAAGTGCATTTGAGGGCTACTTAGCCTGGAAGGTGAGTTAGTAATTAATGGTTTGCTCTACTAAATAGTGACTGGATCGAGTCGTACAACAAGTAAGACACGCATTCAGAAGGCCATGTCCATAGTGGAGAAAACGCCCGTGTATGAACGGTGCCAGCAGTACAAAAGTGTCCATGCCGTTATACACATACTGGCGGTGTTGGTCTTATCTATTTCGTTGGACTGTTATTGAAGGACAGAGGGCATCTTAGGTATCAGCTTGGTCAGACGCTCATCTGCTAGCTTCTCTCTTCCCGCCAAACAAGCTGGCATCAGTCCATATCGAAATATATGGCATCATGGGGATGATGTATCCTGGATCCTGGCCAGGCATTTCTAGTCAATCGACAATCTTAATTCAACAAAATGTCCATTTGGAACACATCCTTATTCAATTGGGTTGATGTAATTCGGGGTCACAAAGTCCTGGTCAGTTAGCCACTAGGCAGTCAGGGAATTGTCATGGCAACTGGGTGAATGTGCCAGGGATGCCAGACTGCTTGGCAGACAGTGACAAACTGCTAAGGTTGGGGCTCGGGGAAAGAGGGGGGGATAAATGACTCAGCCCAGATCATACCGTAGGCTACACTGTGCAGGTCAGGGTATGATAAGTGAAGCCTGTGTGAGAGAGTTAGGACCCATACAAAGTGGAAACAGCAAGGAGACAGAGGGAGAGAGAGAGAGAGAGAGAGAGAGAGAGAGAGAGAGAGAGAGAGAGAGAGAGAGAGAGAGAGAGAAAAATAAAAAAACAAATAAAAACAAAAATAAAAAAAAAAATATACAACCACAAAAAATCTATCTATCTAT
>JAODOY010002434.1:0-12158 GCA_025399855.1 Forbesichthys papilliferus
GGCACGGGGGGGTGGGGGTGTTTGGCCGATAGCATGTCCGCAAATTTGACGATACCAATTTTATAATCTTCTTTTATATATATATATATATATATATATGAAAAATGTAACTTAAAATTTACTTTAATATATATCTATCATTTATATGATAATTATTTACAGCTAAATGCAGCACATATTTGCTAATTATTTTATTTTTCTTCCTGTTTAGTACATTGTAACACATGTTAAGATTATTAAACAATAATACTACTAACAATCTCTGAAAGAGTACAGTTGTTTCCAGAAAGTTCATGTCTGAAGGGTCAAATGCTGTGTGTCCTGTCCTGTGTAGAGGCCTTGGACACACTGGAGGAGTGGGTCCGAGAGATCTTCATCAAGGTCCCCAGCAAGTACGAGACAGGCATACTATACAGAGAGCATGCTATTGTCCATGACTTGTGTTCGCATGCGCACATGCATGTGCGTACGTGCATTGGCATAAGCGGTGGTACACCTATTAAGCTTAAGCCTCGTGATACCATCCTGATCTCTCCAGTTCCTGTTTGACGTTGCTGCATCTGGACAAGCTTGTTGTGCTTCAGTCCAAACCATTGTGGTTCTGACCGGTCATAATGGCAGCTATGGGCTGCCAGCACCTGTAGTTCAGGTGTGATGCTAAACAATGGTGACACACTATCACTGTCAGTTCGTCCACTCTCCTGCCGTTTAAACAGTTTCAATAGACTGCTTCCCATATAGTTCTGTGTAATGGACCATCTGGTGCGTCAGGTTACTGAAAGGGAGAGAAATGGTATGAAATGGGATGGAGAGATATGTCCAGACCTCTATTACGATATACTGTATATTAAAATGTTTTGGACTGTAAAGGTATATAATCAATATTATTTTGTTGTTTCTTTCTTTCCTTTTTGTTTTGTTATTTATTAGATAAACTTGTTTGTCTAATAAGTAATGATCTGGTATTGTCTAATCCAGTGAGTTATACACATCACCTTACAGGGAAAGCCCCTCAAGACTATACTGATAATTTAACAGTGCTATTACCCACACTGATACAGAAACTGTAGAGGCCAATGTGACCGTTTGTGTTTGTGGACAGCGGAGAGCCCGTAGCAGACTTCTGTCACATGCAGGAGCCCTTTGACACACCAGCCTTCAACAAGATCTACAGAGGTGAGACTGACGCATACATACTTCACATAAGAGATGACAGTGGAAAGTGATTGTAGGGCCACATTAACTTCTGTCTGCATTCCCCACTGAATGTGCAAACAATACCAAAGGTTTATACTTCCAAAGGCAACACAACAGGCCGAACAATGAATTGTGAAAGTGACAGATAGACTTAATCACCAGAATCAGATAGAGGCGATTAAAGGCAAAGCCACCAGCTGAACACTAAAATGACTACATTTATCGCAATGACATATTCTGTGAGGCAACATTACAGCTCTTGATCGGTTTTAATATCTGTTTGGACTGTATGTCTGATGATGGCTATCCTTTAACCTTTTGTGTGTGTGTGTGTGTGTGTGTGTGTTCCAGTGGTACCTGTGAAGAAGGTTCATGGACTCACCATAACCTGGGCTGTGCCCCCCCAGGGTCAACACTACAAGTGTGTTTGTGTGTGTGTGTGTGTGTGTGTGTGTGTGTGTGTGTGTGTGTGTTAATGGTCCGTCAATAAGGTCTTTTCCTGAACAGTTGTGTGTGAATCGTGCAGGGTTAAGCCTCTACACTACATCTCCTGGCTGATTGGCCACGAAGGGCCAGGCAGCATCCTATCACTGCTCAGGAAGAAGTGAGTGACCTCATTAGATTTGTATGAAGTCATAAAACATATATTTTATAAAATACACAAGATGGCTGAGTAAGAAGGAGCAGCATGTTGAATTAGATGTATATCGTGTGTGTGTGTGTGTGTCAGGTGCTGGGCTATAGCTCTGTTTGGAGGGAACAGTGAGACAGGGTTCGAGCAGAACACCACTTACTCCATCTTCTGTATCTCCATCACCTTGACGGACCAGGGCATGCACAACCTCTACCAGGTCTCTATCACTGCCTAGCACGCACGCACACGCACATCTCTGAAGGATTACTTGGTTTTTACAATTCTGAAAAACGTTGGAACAGTATGGAAAATGGTAATAAAAGAAAATATATTTGTAAATGTTATTCATCCTGTACACTAGAAACACTACAACACAGTACTTGATGATTTCTTTGTGAATTTAATTGTTTTCTTTTTAAATAAACACTTGTTTAAATGACTGTCCATCTAATGACTGTAACACACCAAAAAAGTTGGGACAATTCTGTTTACCACTTTATAACATCATGTTTCTTTAAGTTACACTTATTTAGTGTCTGGACCAGTGGTCTTGGCACTGAAGACATTTGTTTTGTCAAATTTATCGAGTAGAATTCACTCCCCCCCCCCTTCCTCCCTTCCCAATTCTTCCGTTATCCAAGTCCTTAAATACACAGTTGTACAGGCCGGGGTCTATATTGTGATATTTGTGATCCATAAAACATAACACCCCTGCATTTTCCAGAAGGACAATTCAAAATCACTTTCTGCGTGGATTTCAAGTGCGTGACTGTGTATGTAAGAAGAGTGTGGGTGTGAGATTGGCTTGTTTGCTGTCTGATCTGTCAAAGCACAAAATACGTCATCGAATGCACCATACCTGTACATTGACACTCGACTATCCCAACTTTTTTAGTGCATGGTGCAGCCATCAGATTTGAAACACGTTTTTATGTTTGAGTTGGTCATAATGTTAGCACAGCACTAATGGCCTGTTCTGGATAAAGTGGAGTGACCTGGATATGTAGGAATATGTTATAGAGGAGTCAATCTCTCAGTTAAAATGAAAAGTATAATTCACATGCTGAGCCAGCCCGTGTTGTTACATTATATGGCAGCACATAGCCAAATACAAGTAAATAATGAATGGTGAATGTTTTCAGGTGGTTCATTTAGTGTTCCAGTACGTGAAGATGTTGCAGACTCTGGGCCCCCAGCAGAGGTGAGATGATATCCACATAATGCTTTCCTAATGTGGGAAATGAAAACAAGAAGTATCCGCAATTGATTTATGCTAACACCATATATATTCTGGCTGTAGTGCTGTGTGCTCTACTTATGAAGTGATATTAACTTACTATAACTCCTTGATGTTATTTAGGATCTATGAGGAAATTCAGAAGATCGAAGCTAATGAGTTCCACTACCAGGAGCAGGTAGAACCATTATTTTCACTCTCTAATCAGGTATACATGTAGTTTCCTTGCACATAATTGCAGTAAACTATGGTATTGTTAATCACATTACATTTTATAATCTAATATGAAAATTATTGAATAGTACTGCTAAAATTATATAGAATGTTATATTGTCCTGCCTGACATTGTGTGTCCTGCCTGACTGTGTGTGTGTGTGTGTGTGTGCGTGTGCGCGCGCACTATTACAGACAGACCCCATAGACAATGTAGAGAACATCTGTGAGAACATGCAGCTGTTCCCCAAAGATGACTTTCTGACTGGAGACCAGCTGATGTTTGACTACAGTCCTGAGGTAACGTGTGTATGTGTGATTGTAAGCAAGAGAGAAATTCCCGTTTGTCATTTATCTCCACACAAGGCTACAGGTAAAAGGTTGTGACCTACTTGAATACTCTGCCTACATAAACATCCCCTACAGGTTGTTTGGTTGAACTGTCCAAGTGTGTGCGCAGGTGATCTCGGCTGTTCTGTGTTTGCTGACTCCAGACAGAGCTAACCTCATGCTGCTGTCACCAGAACACGAGGCTGTCTGTCATCTCAGGGAGAGATGGTTTGGTACCAGCTACAACGTCGATGGTACACAACACACACACACACACACACAAACACACAAAAACACAAACACACATACACACAACATATCGAGGTTCCCCGGCCATGTGTTAGGACATATTTTGTGTGTGTTCAGACATCCCAACAGAGTGGGTGGAGCTCTGGAGAGGAGACTTTGAGCTAAATGCTGAACTTCACCTGCCTGCTGAGAACAAATTCATTGGTTAGTGCCATGATACAGTGTAGTACAGTCTACTGTACGACGTGCTACACATTATACTGTATACAGTAGTGCTATGACACCATCCCTAAAAACTGAGTGGTGTTTATATTCATGTTATGCAGCGACAGATTTCACACTGAGAACGCCCGACTGTCCAGACACGGACTTTCCTGTGAGGATCGTAAACAACAGGAGGGGCTGTCTCTGGTACAAGAAGGACAACAAGTTTAAAATCCCCAAAGGTAGGTGTGCCATGCGTGTGCCATGCGTGTGCCATGCGTGTGCCATGCGTGTGTGTGGTAGAAGAACTGTGGTAGAACGACTGACTGGCTGACTGTAGAATTGTGCTTCTCTTTCAGCCTACATTCGCTTCAACCTGATCTCCCCCATTATTCAGAAGAGCCCTGACAAGTAAGAAAAAAGCATAGTAGTATAGACTGGGTGGTTTGGTAGGTTACTTAATATTGGACTACATTACAGTACAATAGATGTGATGGCATTATAATTGAATGAGTTCTATTAAATAAATGAATTCTAAGTATCTGAAATACAGGCAATAGATGACCATAGGTAGGAATTAAAGCTCCAGTCCATGATTACGCTGTGATCTGTGTGTTCTATAAGTGCGTGTGCTGCTGTCCTAGCCTCGTGCTGTTTGACGTCTTTGTCAACATCTTGGCTCACAACCTGGCAGAGCTGGCCTACGAGGCTGACGTGGCCCAGCTAGAGTACAAGCTGGTGGCCTCAGAGCATGGCCTGGTGGTCTCGCTGAAAGGCTTCAACCACAAGCTGCCAGTAACACATACACACACACACACACACACACACACACAGACACATACACTTTGTATAGGAGTTGTTGTAGTGAGCAGTGATTGTGAACGGCGATCAACTGCAGATCGACCCCATTCCTCCTCTCCCAGTTGCTGTTGAACCTGATCGTGGACCAGCTGGCTGTGTTCACCACTGAGCCTAGTGTCTTCAACATGTTCACAGAGGAGCTGAAGAAAGCATACTTCAACATGCTCATCAGACCAGAGAGGCTGGGAAAGTAGGTCTGGTCTGATTGTAGCCTGTTGGCTACATTATATATACGACGTGCATGGCCTTCTATATACATTAGCTCAGATTCTAGGTTTTGTCAACAGTGTTCACCCCCCCATTTCCCTCTTTAGGGATGTGCGGCTGTGTATTCTGGAGCGTCGCTGGTCTCTGGTTGACAAGTACCAAGCCATCATCCAGGGACTGACCTTAGACAACCTGATGGACTTTGTCTCTGGATTCAAATCTGAACTGTATGCAGAGGGGCTGGTCCAGGGCAACTTCACCAGCACGGTGCGCGCACACACACACACACACGCAGAAGTATATACAGGGAAAATACACACACAGTATGTGCTATAGAGACATCATACATAAAACATTGCTCACCACACACTACATGCGATGTAGTGTAGCCTACAGTGCATACACGGGATCACATAGTAGCATTATATGTTAAAGGTTGGGTACCGTAATCAATGCTGGAGAACGATTGTATATATTTTAATCAAAACAAACTGAACATACATTTAAAGGTATGGTAAGTCGTTCTTGCTAACTTTGAGCTTAAATCTAAACTGTATCGCTCCACTGTCCTTTGGCACCGCCTCACACATATACATGCATTTTGAAGCAAAGCATAGTGCTACGACTTTTGTGTGTGAGCGGTGTTCGCCACTTTGTTGATGTTGCTATTTACGAAGCCAGGACTGTGTAGAAGTATCAGATTATTTTTAAACACACACAGAGGCGGTAAAATAGCGAAATGTGAGGAGATAAAAAGGCTGATTGTGTTCCCATTTACAGAGCTAGTGCGGAGTAGGAAAGAATATTGGATTTTTTACAACACAGACATAATGGACAGCTAGTGGACTATGTGGAGATATTGTATTTTGGGTTAGGATCGCTAACTTCATCTTAAGTATATTGTGTACTTTCTCTCCTCCAACAGGAATCCATAGAGTTCCTCCAGTGTTTCATAGAGTAAGTATCCTGGTTCAGACCAAGGACCATGACTGGCCTTGGGGCAGATTTATGTTTATATACCGATGTAGTATATTATAGTTTGAAATCACCATGTAACATACATCCAAACGGCTAGTTCCAGACTGTTTTCCTCACATATAAACACCAAATGTAGAAAACATAATACAATGACGAGTTCAACTTCTGCCTCCCCGTAGTAAGCTGCAGTTCAAACCCTTGACAGTAGAGGTCCCCGTTCTGTTCCGTGTGGTTGAACTTCCTAAGAAGAAACACCTGTGTAAGGTCAGGTCTCTGAACAAGGGTGATGCCAACTCAGAGGTCACAGCGTACTACCAGGTAGAAAACCAGTACAACACCACTTCTAACACAATGCTGACTTACATGGATCTAGACCAGGCCAGAGTTACTGAAGTAAACGACCAGCCAGGGCTTCCATTAGTGCCGGTGTTCTGACTATCTGTCCTACCATAGCACAAAAGGACAGTTATAGTCTGTGCATCTGTCCTACCTTGTCAGACTGTCCTACCCTACATATTACTAGATTTTAAGTTAGGCTACTAGGTCTACTAGGCCGGAATAAAGCGGTATGATTCGACGGGACAAAATAACGTTTTGGTATAGCTAGTGCTACTGCTGGCAAATAAATAATTAAATCGACGGGTGAAAATAACTGTTAGATTGCACTAAAACGTCCCTGAATGGCTCGAAATATATTCATATAGCCTACAGTAGGCCAAGTAAACTACCATTAATTAAGCTAATGTATTAATAATGTACTATGCTCAGTAACTAATCTATTATTTGTATTATGTTAAAAGAATTGAATTAGACAGCAATACTAACCTTTCCACAATGTGTTCAACAACAATATAATTCTGGAAGCCGGTAGGAAAAAGTTTTGGGTGTGTTTCAAGTCATGACAAAAATGAAGCAAATCGAATGTACGCATGCGCAGTATGACGAGGTAGGACAATCTGTCGGGTCGGATAGAATGTCAGGACACCAGAGCCAAAAGTGCAGAGCAGCACTCTGTGTGCTGCATTCAGCCCATAGCATGTAGGCCTAACATGCATGGTCATACGCTGCTGCCTCATTCACATTGTCACCCTGGATAAATGCAATGAGGCGGGTGAAGTGTAGAGTCATAGCAAACAATGAAAGAAAGTAAATGGAGGTTGCTGCATAATATTGCATGGTAATTCTGGAAATATGAAGCAGACCTGAGCTACGTTTTAATTACAAGCCGGACCTCAGCATTTACAAATGAAGCACTGGCAGTAACAAAGTCCTCGTGGAGTTTTTACAAAGACTGTTAATCATTCTGAGAAGCATTGCTTTAGAGTGGCAAGCCTACTGTATATAGCTGGTTTATATCTGGAGCTGGTTGCTGTGGACTGAATGTTTGTGTCCTGTCGTTTCCAGACGGGCCTGAAGAACCTCAGAGAGCACACATTGATGGAGCTGTTGGTGGTAAATAACAAACAAAACACATGCAATCAGACAATCCATTCCTTTTTTATACCAACTCTCACTTCCTGATACTGCAGCTGTCTGTAGATGACAGAACAGGATATCATAGGCAGTCACACATTTAGATGGGCCGCTCTGATATTTTTGTCCCACTGTGTATATAGCACCACCAAAGTCACCCTGTTTTGCTAATGCAAACTTGCTTGCTTGGTTTGAAAACAATTGGAACATTTTGGGCGGAATTGGGGGAATTATAGGGAGGGTGGGAAAGCATTTAAGTTTTCAGTTTTATGGCTCTGACAATATAATCTCTGATTGCCTTTTTAAAGGTTAAAGCCATACTGCAGTACAATGTAATAAGCATGTACTACCCCACCTCTCTATTGTACTGTCTGGTGTCTGCTCTCAGATGCACATGGAAGAACCATGCTTTGACTTCCTCAGGACCAAGGAGACTCTGGGGTCAGTTATGCATGGTGGCAATAATAGAATGCCTTAACATTTTCCTTGCTCAGAATGGGCCTTTGGGGCCCCTTATGATATTATGACATGAATCTAGACATGTTACTGTTTTTCTGGTTTTTACAATTTGATAAACAAAAATGTTTCTCATGCTTGAATAAATTAAACGGTATAACAAAATATTTGTTTTAATATTCATATAGTTTGTGTGATTTTCCTTTGGAGAGTGATAAAACCTCTTTGCGTGGCCCAAATAATTCCTTTATGCAGGAAAGATCCTGGCATTGCTTATGGTGACTGTAATAATGACTTGTAGTTAAGTTGCTGTGGATAAAAGCATGTCAATCTGAATCAGTTGCATGACGTTTGACCCTGCAGGTATCAGGTGTATCCCACCTGCAGGAACACCTCCGGCGTTCTGGGCTTCTCTGTCACCGTGGAAACGCAGGCCACCAAATTCAGGTGAAATGTGAGGCATTGGTTTTGGACCGGTGACCTGTGTTCTGTCATTGGCGTGCCGGCAGGATCTGGCAGTTAAAGATCTCAAAGATCATGGGCAAAGTGCTAAGGCACAGAATCACTGTAGTATGACTTTCCTGGCTTTTCTTCTGCATGTACCATCAAATCTTTGGTGAGAACCTCCTTCCTTCAGCCAGGGCATTGACTGGGTCGTGGATGGGTATTCCAAGTAGTAGCATGATAATGACCCATAACACACAGCCAAGGCAACAAAGGAGTGGCTCAATAAGAAGCAAATTAAGGTTCTGGAGTGGCCTAGTCAGTCTCCAGACCTTAATCCAATAGACAATCTGTGGAGGGACCTGAAGTTTCAAGTTGCCTCAATCAGCCTCAAAACCTTAATGACTTGGAGAAGATCTACAAAGAGGAGTGGGACAGAATCCCTCCTGGGATGTGTGCAAACCTGGTGGCCAACTATAAGAACCATCTGACCTCTGTGATTGCCCACAAGAGTTTTGCCACAAAGTAATAAATCATATTTTGCAGCGGGTCGAATACTTATTTCACTTTTATGAAAAAAGTGCCTTTTTTCATATACAGTGCATCTGGAAAGTACTCTCAGCACTTCACTTTTTCCACATTTTGTTATGTTACAGCCTTATTCCAAAATTGATTCAAATATTTGTTTCCTCAAAATTCTACACACAATACCCCATAATAACAAAGAGAAAAAAGTTTTGTTTGTTTATTTTTGCCAAATGTATTTAAAAAAATAAAATCACATGTACATAAGTATTCACAGCCTTTGCCATGACACTCAAAATGGAGCTCAGGCACATCCTGTTTCAACTGATCATCCTTGAGATGTTTCTACAACTTGGAGTCCACCTTTAGCAAATTAAGTTGATTGGACATGATTTGTAAAGACACACACCTGTCTATATAAGGTACCACAGTTGATAGGGTATGTCAGAGCACAAACCAAGCCATAAAGTCCAAGGAATTGTCTGAAGACATTCCAGACAGGATTGTATCAAGGCACAAATCTGGGGAAATCTAGATGTCTGCAGCATTGAAGGTCCCAATGAGCACAGTGGCCTATATAATCTGTAAATGGAAGAAGTTTGGAACCACCAGGACTCTTCCTAGAGCTGGCTGCCCGTCCAAACTGAGCGATCGGGGGAGAAGGGTTTGAGAAAGGGAGGTGACCAAGAACCCTATGGTCACTCTGACAGCTCCAGCATTGCTCTGTGGAGAAGGAGCCTTCCAGAAGGACAACCATTTCTGCAGCACTCCACCAATCAGGCCTGTATGGTAGAGGGGCCAGATGGAATCCACTCCTCAGTAAAAGACACATGGCAGCCCGCCTGGAGCTTTCCAAACGGCACCTGATGGGCTCATTCCATGAGTAAGAAAATTCTATGGTCTGAAACAAAGATTAAACTCTTTGGCCTGAATGCCAAGCATCATGTCTGGAGGAAACCAGGCATCGCTCATCACCTGGTCAATACCATCCCTACAGTGAAGCATGGTGGTGGCAGCATCCTGCTGTGGGGATGTTTTTCAGCAGCAGGAACTGGGAGACTAGTCTGGATAGAGGGAAAGATAAATGCAGCAATGTACAGACATCCTTGATCAAAACTGCTCCAGGGCGTTCTGGCCCTCAGACTGGGGAGAAGGTTAATCTTCCAACAGGACAACGACTCTAAGCACACAGCCAAGATAACAAAGGAGTGAGTTCGGGACAACTCTGAATATCCTTGAGTTGCCCAGCCAGAGCCAAAACTTGAACCCGATTGAACATCTCTGGAGAGATCTGACAATAGCTGTACACAGACGCTCCCCATCAAACCTGATGAGCTTGAGAGGTCCTGCAAAGAAGAAAAGGAGAAAATGTCCAAAAGTAGATGTGCCAAGCTTGTAGCATCATACTCAAAAAGACTTGGCTGTAATTGCTGCCAATGGTGCTTCAACAATGTATTGGCCAAAGTCTGTGAATACTTATGTACATGTGTTATATTTATCTTTTTTCACTTTGTTATTATGGGGTATTGTGTGTTGAATTGTGAGGAGGAAAAATCTATTAAGTTATTTTGTAATAAGACTGTAACATAACAATGTGGAAAACGTGAAGCGCTGTGAATACTTTCCGGACACACTATAGGGATAGGACAGTGGAGATAGACGGGAAGTGAAAGTGAGAAAGATGTAGGGAAGGATTGGGATTTAAATCCTGGTTTCCCAAGGCCCTTAACTTATCTCGTGCGCCACAGTTCTACCCATGCATATCCTTTGTATTGTTTTTAGTTTTTTTTGGACAGAAGCCGCATCTCGGAGGCTTTTGAGAGCAGTAAAACTGGCCAACCAGAAAGCGGTATTATCATTTCTGTTATGTTTGTTGCAACAAAAGAATCCTTCGATGAAACAAACTGTCTTTGTAGCCGGCAGTGACAGCCATCTACAAAATGCTCTATCTCCTCAGTACTGACTTTGTGGAGGAGAAGATCGAGGAGTTCCTGGTGGGTTTCGAGGAGCGGCTGTCGTCCCTGAGTGAGGAGGGCTTTAGGACCCAGGTGACTGCTCTGATCAAGCTGAAAGAGTGTGAGGATGCCCACCTGGGAGAGGAAGTGGACAGACACTGGTTTGAGGTTGCCACACAGCAGTACGTCTTTGACAGGCTCAACAAGGAGGTAGACATGGGGGCGCACGCACACACACACAGAAATATATATTGAGGCCAACACCTAATTACACACTGTGTGTGCGTGCTTAGATTGAGGCTCTGAAGCTGTTTACCAAAGAGGAGCTGGTCCACTGGTTCATGGAACATCGAAATGACTCCTGTAGAAAGCTCAGCGTACATGTAAGACTGTCTGTCTTTCTATCTGTTTGCATTCATAAATGTTAAATGTACTTTCATGCTTGAAAGAAAGACATCAGGTAGTTTTTTCCATAGAAATTATCAGGCATATTATTATAAAGTGTTTGTGTGTGTGTTTGCTCAACATGATGTGACCTTTGACCCTGTCAGGTGGTGGGTTTTGGCCAAGAGGAGGATGACCCCGTGGAGCAGAGAAGCCCTGAAGCCCCAACCACGTCTAGCTATGGAGAGGTGTCCAGACTGAATTTCCTTCAGGCCCGCTCTTCCTCACTGGCCGATGCCACACTAGTCACTGACATCCGCACCTTTGCCTCCTCACTGGCCCTGCTACCCTACCACAAGGTCCTCAGCTAGGAACCATAGCAACCCATGCCTAGAGAAGAGTTGCTGTGGGTGGGATTACTTGGAAATTGAACCGAACCGCCTGGACACACATTATCAGATATATACACTTAATAGGTAATAGGTCACATCTCTGCATAGAAATAATAAATCTGCAGGCAGCCATAGTTGGACATAGTTCTTGTCCTAAGATATCACTATTAAGTTTATTAGTCCTATATCTAGTCCTATATTTAAGGCCTCAACATACTTGAGGTTGTAAAATAGTTATTTTTTCATAATATCCAATATGTATATAGTATATAAAGTATCTCACAAAAGTGAGTACACCCCTCACATATTTGCAAAAATGTGAGCATAACTTTTCATGTGACAACAATGAAGAAATTACACTTTTCTGCAATGTAAAGTAGTGATTGTACAGCTTGTAGAACAGTGTAAATTTGCTGTCC
>JAODOY010002435.1:0-12157 GCA_025399855.1 Forbesichthys papilliferus
TACACAGTATATACATATATATATATCTCAATCAAAAATGCTGAAATTGTAGCTGTATTGGTAAGCTCTGCCAGGCAGCCCTGCCAGGCCAAAGCTTTCATAGAACTTAATATACAAAGTCAGACAGGCTCCCTTTGAACTCTCTTTAAAGAACAAGAAGCTGACGACCCTCTAAAGGAGCGTCGTCGGAGCTTTATCTAGTCTGCAACAGACGAGTGCTTTGTTCATTTGCCCTCAACAGGGGAAGAGTGGGGGCTTTACTGTAAGGGAATACATCTATGGTATTTATATTTCATTATTTAGTAATAGCCCACAGAGGGAGGGGTGTTTTGGAAGCCCGTTAGACATGCTGTGACATGTTGGTGTTATCAAAGGAGGACATGTCAGGGCACTACTTCTGAGACTCAAAGTGCCGTAAGGCCCCAAGCCGACAGTTGGCCTCGCTGGCTTGGTGCTTGTATTGTCTGCTGTAGGTCCACAGGTCAGAGACCTGATCCAGTGATTTAAGTGAGTTAAGTGATTTAGTGGGTTACATTATAGTACAATTATCGCCAGAATGGAAAGTGGGTTTTCTGTGTGGAGTTTGGGTCTTTTGGTAGGCTTTTGGTTTGTTTGTATGTTCTATTTTAGGCTTGAGAACATCTCGCCCCTATGAATATATCTCATAGTAGCACTCATGGTAAAATGTTGGAAACAACATCAATCCCAGCTTCCCAAGAATGTCTGACTTGATGAACCATACTGTGAGCGTAAATGGTGTGATGTGAAACCACACCAGATTCCCCAAGTTACTGGCCCGGCATGAAAACAAACTTGGTGCTAACATGGAGGTGTGCTGCGCGTAACTAACAGTAAATAGTTGTGTGTCTGTCTGGGCATTGAACAACCGTCTTTGTGTGTCGGCCAATCTGCGGAGGCGGCAGTTTTCATGATGTTCTGACAACCACACAACACAGCTATGACTGTGGGATGACTGTGGGAGGATTGAGTCAGGCCAAGCCATGTGAACAAAACAGATCAATGAAGAGAGAACATGAGATGGATGTATGAATGGAGATGGGTGAAGGAGAGGAGAGAGAACATTGATGATGATTGATGATGATGTAACGCACATCAATTGATGGTTTCTCTCTCAGATTTTCATTCAAATTATGATCATCCAATGGCTAAAATAGTTCTAACATGTTACAGGTGAAAAGCAGTTAGCTGCACTATGGCATAGACCAATGGTTCTTCTAGTGGGGGCCAGGACAACGTGGGGGGTCAGGAGGTGATTTTCAGAAATTAAATAACATTTGCAATTTAAATTTAAAGTTAAACTTACAAATATCAGATTTTAGCCATAATTGTTATTGCAGTAATTCAGTTTATAAATTCCTTTAATGTATTTTGCTACTAGCCTATAGGCTATATTAAAATACCATCATATTATTGCTGTTATGCTACTCCCACCTCTGGGGATAGCAGGGATTGCAAGCTAAAAGTTTGGGAACCCCTGGCACAGATGACGTTAGGTTTTTCTTATATATGAATATGAATTGAACATGCCACTGGCAGCGCAGCGAGGCGTCTGGAAGAGATACTACATGAGACAACTGTTAACAGGACTTCTACGCATCTAGCTCACTGCATCTTCACCACAATTTCTCTTTAGACTTTACTTGATCCTGTTGCGGCCAACGCCCCCTTTATGAAATGTAATCCCACACCAGACAAGCCAAATCCTCTGAGCTCTCCGTGAATGTATCACTTGGCTGGGTGAGACCTGCGTTGATTCATCAGTAGGACTGTTTTACGCATGGCAAGCTGCTACAAAACAAAGCCCTGGATGTGTTTAATGAAAACAGAGAAAGACAAAAGTACGTCGGTGGCTAAAACGAGCTCATGTTTGAGCGCCCTCGCTCTTGTCCGCTGAGCAGATGCCACTGTAGCGCAGCTTAACATCGTCTCACACACACACACACACACACACACAATCTCTCACCATCTTCCTTTCACCCCATTCTTCCCCTTCGTCCCTCTCTGAAGCAAACGGCGAGGCCCACGTTCTTCGCCAGGAAGTTTGAAGCCAGCGTGAACCAGGAGATAGTAAACCTTCTGGACACTTACCTGTTTGGACCGTTCCCCCCGGGAACCCCGGCTCTCCGGGCCTACTGGGAGAGCGCGTACGATGAGACGGACGGCGTGGCCACCCTGTCGGACGCGCAGCTCACACACTACCACGCCTTCTCCCGACTGGGCTTGGGCCGGGCCGTTGCATCGCTCCAAGGTGACCCCAAGGACCACAGCTGCAGGTTGGTTTCATTTCTATATACTGTAGATAGCGGTCCATTTTGCTTATCTCCACATTGAGGTAATACAGTATTGATTCAGCCTTCTGTGGTGTAAATGTTCAGCTCTGATCACCTAGTTTACAGTAATCCTCGATCCGTAGTGCTCGGTTCACAATGTGCAGAACTAAAGAGATTGTACGTGCTCACCCCCCCGTTTAGCCCACACAGGTCATGTCTCATTGGCTTAACAACAAGACATGTCACATAATTATGGTAGGTGTCACCGAAATGACAAAAGTTGAACAAGTCACTGAGAGTTCACAGTTCACCGACAAATGCATGCATTTACCCATGCAAAACCCCTCTACTGCACGGAAATTCACGCACAGTATTTTCTACTAGGAAACAGTGTTCAATAACAAAAAACAATTTAGCACCATTACGTGTTTCAGCTTAGGCACACCTTGGTTAAAATGAGAACCGTTAACCAGTGAACCTGCAGTGTATTACAGCTTTTGTGTCTTTGGTATACGTCTATACCAGGTATACGCTATGTATCACATATCAAGGTAGTGCGTCACTAGCCTGGTGTAACCAGACCATATTCACGCTGTGAATAGGTCTGGCTACGCTCCATTAGGAAGTGTTCGCAGTCCTTTCCCTCCTACCTCTGGTTCGTTTTGAAACTATCGGACAGCGCTGAAGCAATCGGTGTTGCTACAACTGTTTTGATCGTTCTACCACCATTTTAAGACACGCTTGACTTCAACGTCATCTCACTAACCCACGCTGATTGGGCCACCAGCAGGGTGGCTTTGCGAACGCTAATGTGATCAAGGTTCACGACTGTAATATCAGCTAAATAAATCGGGCGGAGCCAGGGTAGTTCATCACAGGAAACAATGGATTATTCCACAGAGCAGTTGGGAACTCTGGGTAATGCGGTCCGTTCTGTAAGATGATATGCCATTTTAGTCAATTAGGTCCTGCGGTGATGAGCCTATGTAGGTCATAGTGTTGGAAGTGGTCCCTTGAGGCGTGTATTAGCATGATCTCCAAACTGCTGTACGCCACACATGTGGTGGTTGAGATGAAAAACCACACATATATCATCGCGTCTCATAATAGTATAATGCCCACAGTCTATCAGGAATCGTAAATATAATTCTTAACCTGAAAGAATACCAAGATGCAAAATTCTCACATTGCCCAGTCGATATGAAAAATGAAAGAAAAGTGAGTTGGGAAACACCCAACCTCAAAATAAAATAAACCAACAAAACACGATCATCTCAGCACTATCAGGTTTGTGGGTGGGAGCGATGATTATGTTACACCATGTACAGTGCTTTCACATCAAAAAGATGTTTGGGGCCGGCCCACGGTGGTTCAGTGCTGCTGGAGTTAATCAGATTAGTGTTACAGTGCAATAGGAGCTACTTTAAGCTTGTGCTGTATTGCGGTGCGAGCCAGAAGAGCTGGTAATTAGTCCACGTCAGAAGGACCCTCGTGGCAGGGTGTCCAGCACCGATGCACTCCTGTTGCATTGTGGGTGTTGCATAAAGCCGAATGGAAGCACGTATCAATCTGTCAAACCTCAAAACCACTTAATCTATAGGATACAGCTGTTTCCTCTGATACAACATTGTCTATAAAAACAAACAAATGGAATTGGAGTTGTGTGTGTGTGTGCTGTGTGTGTGTGCTGTGTGTGTGTGTGTTTGTGTTTGGCTTGGTGTAAAAAATAGGCAGAAAGTATACAAATCTCTACAATTGCTACATAATGAGCCCGCAAGGAAAAGCTTTTACTTTTCGGAGACAAGCAAACTGCGTTCAGACACACAGTAGCAGTGTGTGTGTGTGTGTGTGAGTTCCGCACTAATGTTCTTCTGGTACCTGCTGGTAAAGAGGACACTGCATGCCTGTGTGTTTGCAAACGCATTATATGTGTGTGTGTGTGTGTGTGAGTTTGGCTACAAATTTGCATGCATGTAGAATTTAAATGGGTCTCCGACAGATGGTTGGGACGGCCTGGGTGTGAGACTAGAGTGCGGGGGAGGAGGGGGGGGGGGGGTGCTTTAACAGCCTGCTGTGACTAGGATTGGAAAGAGAGTAGAGGAGAGCACTGAATGGAGCTCCTGTACAGCATCCCCCCCCCCCTTCCCAACGCAGCCTAATACTGGCAGCCCCTACCTACTCCGTCTAGGAGACTTAGAGGACTGAAAACAAAAAGGAAAGAAATGGAAACATGTAGGAAGTGCTGGGGTGGTGGGGTGCCTTAGGACAAACGTGTGTGTGTGTGTGTGTGTGTGTGTGTGATGGTGGGTGTGTGCGTGTGTATGTGTGATGGTGTGCCCACTGTGGGCTTGTGCGGGTGTAAATATTTGCTGTTCTGCTTGTCAGGGTAGCATTTACCGGGACTGCTTGACTTCTGGCCCTCAGATGGAATACTGATGAGGCTATTGGCATGGAAGCAGGAAGAGGTGTGTGTGTGTGTGTGTGTGTGTGTGTGTGTGTGTTTGTGTGCGTGTGTGCGTGCGTGTGTGTGTGCGTGCATGTGTGTTTGGGCGATTGGAGTTATTATTATACCTGTAGGCAATACAAATGAAAATAATGAAAACTAATTAATAATAATAACAAATAATCAAGGTATATTTTTGATGAATCAAATATCTGAGATCTTCCCCAAACATCTAATCAGCTAACGCAACTGGGTACATCACACCTGTCAGATATGATCCTAATATACTGTAAGACAGACTACCTCCAGATGTGGCCTGACTCATCTGATCATACTTAGCAACATGTGCTTTTCCTGACGCCGATAACGTACATTAGACAGATCACAATTACTGCGGTGTAACTGGGGTCTGAGACGGCTGTATTCTGGGCTGTCTTGGGCTATCTTGTCAGTCCATAGCCAGTTGGAACAGATGCTTTCCCACACGCCACTTGCCCAGTAATATTCTTACTAATGCAGCAGTAGGCATGAGGTCATTTGACCTTATATTTGACCCATCAGATTTCATGGGCTGAAGCTTATCATTGTGCAGAATGACCATTGATTACCCATGCCTCATAACCATCGAGCCCATTCAGTGTGCTAGCCCGTCACTTTGTGTGAGCGTAAACGTCAAGCTTTGTATTAACGTTAACGTTAGCATTAAAGATATAGTCAGTCATTCTTGCTAACTTCGACCTCAAATCAAAACGGTATCACTCCGCGGTCCTCCGCGGGCGGCGCATTATACGTCGAAATGCATTGTGAAGCAAAGCGTAACGCGACGGCTTTGTTGATACGAGCGGATACTTTGTTTATGTTCCAATTTTCGGTGCCACGGCTGTGTAGAAGTATTAGATTATTATTTTTAGCATGTACAGAGAACGGTAAAATAGCAAAATTGAGGTATTTGTTGAATTTGACAGAAAGTGTATTAGCATACTTTTAGCTTGCAATAGCTGACTTTACCTTTAACAAGACAGGTCCCATCCAGAAGAATCTAGACGTTCCTCTCTAGTTTCGCAGTTGGCCTTTAAAATCGGCACAGTGGCTAGGCCACCCGGTATCGAGTTGACTAATGGGTTCTCTCTCTCAGTGCTCTGCTCTGTGGGTTGCCAGGTATTTCCCGATGGGACACCCCGTGTCAGTGCACCTCTACTTCCAGTCGGACCAGTTCCAGGGCTACCTGGTCAAACACCACGCCACCAACCTGGCAACCAGCAAGCTGGAGACCTTGGAGACATGGGTGTCGCCCAAGAAGAACTTCAAAGTTACTTCACCCTCCAGTAGCACTTTTAGCCGGCTACAATTTGCAGAGGTGAGGCGACGCATTACTGGTTCAGCAGAATGCATAACAGACTGCATGCGTCTGGGATATTCATCATGTATATTGCAGAGATATTCATTTGGCACGACTCATCGTGTTCACAGCATCAGTGAGCTTCTCTGAAGCTACAGGGCCAACATTGGCGAAACACAGCTATACACAACACAATTAGACAAGGTGTGATATACAGTAGAGCTCTTTTTGCCATGGCGACCTTGTGGTTCAACTCCGGGCAATTAAACGGCCGCCTATAATGGCCTTGACATTCATCAGGTTCTTTTTTTTTTCTTTTTCTTTTTTGTGGATGAGCTCTTCATTTGTTGTTTCCTATTAGAATGTATTCTCACCTTCACGTTGGAACGCTTCCGTTGATTGTCTTGTTATGTTAATTCGTGCTACTGTTTATCTCACATTACCTCCTTACAATTTCGCTGAAAATGTGGCAAGCATAAACATTTTGTTCCCCCCTCCTAAATATACATTCCTAACAAAAGGGACTTTCTAGAAGGTAGCTATTGAGTCGTTTGTATGTCAGGGAATATTGTTACGGGTTTTTGTGAGCCAACGACCTCATACTGGATGTCAGTGTCTTGGGACCCTTGGTGGCAATCTCATATTCTAAAATCACATTGTGAATCCACAATGGTAAAGGTAAAAATGCTCTCTCTCTCCCTCTCTCTCTCTCCCTCCCTCTCTCTCTCACTCTCCCTCTCTCTCTCTCTCTCCCTCTCTCTTTCCCTCTCCCTCTCTCTTTCCCTCTCCCTCCCCCTCTCCCTCTCCCTCTCTCTCATATCACTCTTTCTAAGGCTGATTAGGAAGCAAAGTGACAGAGGGCTGTTGTGAGAGTGTTATCTGGGTGGCTCAGCCTAGGAAAGCACTTGCTGTGTGCCACTGTATTGATTGGCTGTCACTCCGGTGAGGCTGCCGTTCAAAATTGGACCAGGGGGGCCGACCTCTGCTCGAGGCCGACCAGAGTGCGGCAGCGGCACCCTATTGGTTCGCATCCCCTCAGCAGATTTGGCCTTTTTACGCGCTCACCACGGTGTACGCTGGAGTTTAGGGGCTATATAAAATATATGCTACCGTAGCAACAGTATGTAGTGTGGCTCTGCTCAGCATTCCTGCTCTTTTCATGGAGGTATAAAAGAAGACAGATGTGCCTCCTTTATCCGCCCCCCCCCCGTGCTGTACCGCGGCACAGACTTTATAGGCCTCTTCATAATGACGACATGATTTAGTGCCAGTCTACTCGCAGGCTACAGAAATGCACTATTTTCACGTCACATCACACAGGCGCGTTACCATGTGACAAATGCCGCCGATGGTATCGTTCTCACAAATGGTCCAGGCCTCTTAGCATCGTGTATTTGTCATTAGGGGAGGCGTGCACACCGCAGATAGAGTGACGCATTACGGTATGGTTTGTGACATTGATTTGTCTTATTATTTGTGGTATTATTATTTACCGTATATATTTATAATTACTACTGGTTGTTGTTGTTGTTGTTGTTGTTGTTGTTGTTGTAATACTATGTTATTAGAGGGAGATTATATTATTTGTATTATATTGTGTTATTTCAAAAGGCCTTTTTCTAGGGCCCATTGTCTGAGGAATGTTTTTCCCTGCTTGATTTAAACCAGTGTCAGTGTCACACCACAGGAAGACAAGGCTACTAGTGGTTTAAAGCAGCAGCAGCCAAGGTCTAACAACTTTGACGTCTCCTATGACACTGCTGCCTAGTCTCTCTCTCTCCGCCTCTCCCCACCCTCATCCATCTCCACACACTGTGTGTCTTTATTAGCAAGCCTGCATCCATCTTGCCCACAGTGACTTCGTAGTTTAAGCGCTGCCCCAGGGGAGTCCTCCGGGGCTACGGTGAACACCTGTGTTTGATTACCCCCACAGAAAGTGCTGCTAATAAGGCTCAGACCTGAGCCCCGGGAGCTTTCAAGCCCCGCGGATTTAATCAGAGCCAGATGTAAGCCGGGACTGTCCGCTTGGCTGCCTGATGAAATTGACCTGTCTTGTTTTATCGAGGTGTCGGACAGGCGGCGCCAGGGTGTCGGCGACGCTGGGAGGGTTGCTAGCTGTGCTGCGCGGTCAGCACCACGGAAACGAGGTAGCAGTGTAGGGGTGGGGGGGCGAACAGCTTGATGGGTGATGACGCGCACGCATCGCACGCAAATGCGACTGTTTGACACACGCCCCTGTGCTCCCCTGTGTCTGTGTCCACCGCTATCGACGCAAACCTCCATTAATTGCGGTTCATCCTTCCAAATAAGCCGTACGACTGGAAGAAAAATATGGGGATTTTCCTCTAGGATTGGTCTGTTAAAAGATACTGGCTTGGACAGTTTGATTGTCCAATATAATAGCTTACTGCTGCGGAGTTGAGTTCCTGCCACTAGCATCGACCTAGCTAGCGCTGCTAGAGAGCAAGGCACGCCGACACACACAAGACCTCTCGGGCATTATTAGCACTATTGCCGTTAAGTGCTGACGAGGGGGTGGACGCTATGGTGAGACCAAAACGCTGTTAAAGGTACACTGCTCTGCTTGTGTGTGGGGGGGGAGCTGCCCTTTCATTTATGCTGTTTTGGTTTCAAACTCGGAGTAAATGCAGTGCTCAGTTGTGTTCCGACACATAAACAAACAGTAAGCTAGGCGGGAAATGTGTTAAATTGGGACCAGTATGGGCAAAACACTGGTCACTCTGTGCTTACGCTGTGGCGGAATTGAGCCAGAATGTTCTCCTCTTTTGACCCACGTCACAGCAGAGTCCTTCTCACTCCCTACTGACTCTCCACATTAACCCACTAATATGACGTGCGTTTCGAGGAGATCATTTGCATTCAGTGTAATTAGCTGATCAGCTGCCACAGATGCGTATGCTGATGCGGCAGAAAAAGGCTCCCAACCTCTGCTACACCTTTACCATTCAGCAGGTTAACCACGGCACGCCTGTCTCCATTTAACCGCACATAATGCTCCTCCACCAGCTCTATAGGCGGTGCACACTGTGTCTTTAACAGTGGATTACGGTCAGCGAGTCGTCAATACTCATTTCATGTGAGACTGGAGCTTACAGTGAGACAGCTGCCGATGCCGGTACATTTAGCCTGCGCCAGAGTAAAGCAAGCAATAGATTTGGAGGGAAAAGCAGTGTTCATTAGGATGAGAGTGGCGGTTTCAGAGTAAACAATCCAAATTGTACTGAGTTAAAAAAGCAAAACATAGAGGTCAGCCGAATGGCAAAAACGAATGCAAGGTTGCTCTTTACAGAAGGATCAGCGTTGTTTACCACTCTCTCTCTCTCATTTGTTCAAGAGGTGTCTATATATACACACTGCAGGATCACTTCTCACAGGGAACAATATAGAGCCATTTCCAAGCAGCCATTGATCCGGCAGCAAGGCGCGGCCCTGTTAATCAGCTAGTGTTAAGACGAGCGCTTCCTGAAGCCGCTGGTCTCGCATTTCTCCTAAACGCCCAGACAGACGTCTTCGCCCCTGTATTTGCGGTTGTCGTCTCTCTCGGCTCTCGTTCTCGCATTCTCTCTCCCCTTTCCTCCGCTGTCTCTCTCTCTCTCGCAATTTGCGTTCCACATATTGCGACCGCTGCCCCTCCCTTGGCGGACGCATCTCACCTATTCAGTTACAGTGTTGACCGCACGGAGGGCATTAAAAGCAATTATCTGTACTTACATCGGCTTCCCGCTCATCTGAGCCTAAACCCTGCCAGCTAGCTGTTTCTTTTGAGCCTGAATTCAATTTGTAACAATTGAGAAAGCTTTATTGGATTGGAATTGCTAAGATTATTACTGCAGTGTTATCACTCTAATGGCAACAGATATGTTTCAGTTTAGAGCAACACATTAATATTCATACCACACATGCTAATTGTGGGTGCTTATAGGAGCCTAATTAAAATAATTGTATATTGTTTGGGTTATTATGTAGTTTGGGAATTCACAAAGTATTTTAAAGCTGCTTCTTCTAAATGAAAAAATAATTAACTCCTGTGTTACTCTTGTTCATGTGAAAACTGCCTGGTTATATAGTAATTTGTCCATAGTCCATCATTGGTCCCTCCATTTAGGGACAAAACCATCAGGTTTATTTTATTCATCGAATTATAATCGCCATTTCAATTTCGGCTCCTAACAATCACAAAAACAATGTAATCGAGAGAAAAACAATTATTTTGCACATTATGTTTTGCAGGTAAATTCTTGTCTAATTTTCTAAATGACTAGCGTATTTTCGCCCCTTCTGAGGTGAAAAGGAAACATCAACGGGAGAAGTATTAATGGGATATTTCGTAGGTGGTGTTTTGTGTTAAATAATCATGATTATGATTTGTTTCCATAATTGAGCAGCCCTGAGTTCGGCTGTCAATTAGGCACCAAATATACAGTATATGATAACATATTTGTATTGGCCTGTCTTATGTACGTATGTATGTTATGATTGGAGTAGGTCTATGTTCTTATGGTGTGATCTACATGTAACTACATGTAAGTCGCTATGGATAAATGTGTGAATAGAACATGCATGTCGAGGTTTGTTTTCCACCGTGGTACTACAGAGCTTCTCTATTAAATAATTTCCTTGCGGATAATTGGGTCAGAGGGCACGCGCCTTATTTATGTATGATGAATACATGTAGCTGATTCATCTGACCCTCTATAGAGTTCTCACTGTTTCTTGTTACTATCTGCCATGTCAATCACTATTACTCGGGCTAGTTTCTCCTCTGGTTACATACTCCTTACATTAAAAGCTTTTTTAAACAAACACGGTATGTCCTTGCTGAGTGGCCTGCTTTTTATACAGTTTCTAGAAGGATTATGCCAATTATGCCTGCCATGTACTGTATGCGTGGAATAATTTGTGGTTTGTGATTTTCTCTTTGTAATTTAGCATACTTTGGGAACAATACATAATGTTAGGGAGAATGAAAAAGAACAATACAAATGTTTATAATTACAGTAGATTATCATGGTTATGTAATTTCTATGAACACTATTGCAAGGTGTCTAACAGTAGGCACATTTATATCATCACACTGTATCGACCTGTCACTCATATACTGTACAGTATACAACTCTTAGACTAAGATATGGAGAACCATGTTTTATTGTAACAGTAGGCACATATCACTCATCCATACAGTACATGTGAATATGTCTCTTAGAAAGTTTAAACCAACGGTTTTCACACTGTGGGTCGGGACCCACAGGTGGGTCACTGAATAGGAGTGAGTGGGTTGCAAAAATTGCAAGTGGCCAATGAATGAATGAAGAATATCAATGAAAGGCTTCCGCTCTTAACCACTGTGTTCCTGATTGGATTAAATCCTATTTAGCCGTGTGCACACCATAGGTTCTGGAGCCCTCTGCTCAAAAATATTTGGTGCAAGAAGGGCATTTTAACTTTTGCTAATCTTTACGATAAAGGGGTACTTCTTTAATTTAATCAGATCCAGGGAAAATATGATGTACATATACAGTATATATATTTTTTTTTTTTTTTATCTGCAAGTAAGAAGCTTTATTCAGACAACACACCGTATATTGTGTGAACCAAAACCCTCTGTGATAGAGAAAATACGTAGACAATCAGAGAAGTTGATTAAATTGTTATCCAAATTTTGTCAGGGGTTGATGGAGGCTTTTCAGTAAATACTATTTTGACTAAGAGAAAATGGGAGGATAATATTGAGGAAGATATTGATGAGGAGGAGTGGTTACAGATTTGGTCAAATATACGCTTTGGTTCATATAATTGGAGGCATAAGCTTTTACAATTCAAGATTGTGCATAGGCCATATTATGCTCCAGTAAGGACTGTTGGAATATGGTGTGGTGTCTTCTCACCCAGTTCCAGCGTGTTCGTTTATGGAGTTGAAGTAGGAGGAGACACTGCGTCCAAGTTTA
This sequence comes from Forbesichthys papilliferus, assembly GCA_025399855.1. Lineage (NCBI taxonomy): Eukaryota > Metazoa > Chordata > Actinopteri > Percopsiformes > Amblyopsidae > Forbesichthys > Forbesichthys papilliferus. Next base: position 12,040 of record JAODOY010002435.1, read on the forward strand.
TAAAAATCAGCTTTAATATAATAATAGTAGATCACAAATAAAAGTTACAGGGCCCTGGTCCACACTTCCTTTAACTGACTGACAGCATGCAATATCAAAAGTTCAAGAAGTCTGGCCC
>JAODOY010002436.1:0-12153 GCA_025399855.1 Forbesichthys papilliferus
TTGTTGTCACATGAAAAGATATGCTCACATATTTGGAAATATGTGAGGGGTGTACTCACTTTTGTGAGATACTGTATATAATAAAATCAGCAACTTGTTTTGAAGGCCTATGCTGTAGTCCAACAGTGATGTTTTTAGCTGTCCTATATAAACACCATTGCTTACAGTTACATTGTCCGAATTGCAGTGTACATCCTTCTTCCTTCCAGCATACATTGCTCAGTTACATTATGGAACTTCAGTAACAAAGATTCTGCTTCATATTGTTTGTAAACACAAATTCATGTGTTGGAATTTTAAGTGATTTGACACACACACCTAATTTAAGACCTGAAGAGACAAAACACGTTTTATAACTCACCATCATGTAGGGATCCTCTACCAGAGGGTAGAAGAAGTCTGTGGTCTGTACCAATGACAAGCCTCCATGCCTTAAGGGCGTCACGCTGGAGTCCATACCTATCCCTGAGAAGAACACATAATCTCCATGTTAGCATGCATACAATGTTTTATTCGTGCTTGTACCAATATTGCATTAATTTGAGGTCATGTAAATATGTTACAAACAAGCCCGCCTAAGTAGACTGAGTATAAAGGTTGATTATTCACAGCCTTTAGCCGAAGATACTGCTTAATTCAATTTTGAATTAGTGACTACCGGTAAAGACTTATTAACCCAGTTGTTCAACAACATTTGGTTGGTTTTATTTTCAGCAAGCTGGCTAGTTTAAAACAAGAAAACACTGTACAATATCAAAACAAGCTGTACGGTACACCTGTGAAGTAGACAACGCTGTGGTTTAGCTTTAGCATAGCTAGCTGCATGCTAGCTATTCCAGCAGCCTTTATTTATTTGTGCTTTAAACCTGAAAGCTAGCTCTGTCGCAATTGGACTGGTTGATCTGGTACTTGTGTCTTACCCAGTCGAGGGCCGGAGAGTTGCTGGTTGAATTCCGAGGCTTCGTGGTCTCCCGCCTCCGCCGTGCCGGCAGCAGGCCGGTCGGGCTCGAGTCCCGCCAGGAGTTTGAGCAGAGCCTCCTGTGGGACCTTGCAGCCTCATCCCTTCAATTCGGAGAAAGCTGTGAGGCGAAACCCGCGCTCCAGGCCGTGGTCCTCAGGCTTAAAAGGCTTGTATCCGGGGAGAGTACACCCCTCTGTCCCCACAGCCTCAGTCGCTGGGGTAGGGGGAGTTGAGCCTGACATACTTATCTCTATACCGAACGTGAAAGTGACACTTACACTTATGGAGTAGCGCTAGCCTTGGTCGGAAAGCACCTGGCTGGAAAAAAACATGGAGCGCAGAAACAAGATGCACGAAGTGACATCATGCATCGACCTACGACTATATATGTTCTTAACTACCACATATCTTGCGGAGAAATGTACCAAATTAAAATTGTGATTGCACTGAATTATACCAGTAGACTACAAAAAGAAATTATAAAACATGTAAAAACGATCTCCCCCGCATGGTATGGAAATATGGTATCTTCTCATAGGCTACTAGTGTTTATTATTTTATTTTATTTTATCTTATCTAACAGATACGATGTAAAAAACAAACAAAGACAGGCAAAAAGACAGGCAAAAAGAGGCAATATTTAAATATTTACATTCTGTATATTAATAGTTTTTACTCTTTTTGATTCTTTAAAACCATGAAAAGTAGAAATATAATGTTTTACTTCTATTTTAAATGTCGTATGTATGGTTGCTTTTGATTCCATTTGCATTTATGTAATATTTAACATATATTATAGTCCATATCAAGCTTCATAAAAAATATTATCCTTTTTTTACACTGAACCATTTTCATTTTTTTTTCAATTGTGTCACCAAAATTAAATTATTTTTAAACCATCAAAAATGTGGTTTGTTTCTAATGTCTTTAGTATTCCAAATCAAACATTTATGAGGAGAAATGATGTGTTTGTAAATAATTACCCAGAACAACCAAGCGTATTTATAATAAGGTTAAGAATTTTATTGAAATTACACTGCAATGGGAATTCAATACCGCCTACTTTTTCAAAAAAAAAATGAATGGAATGAAGTACCATATTCGATCTCTTCCTTGGATATAATCTTTTTTTAATTTGATTGTAAATATGGGGTTGGAAGTACCAAAGTCTAATACGTTTAAACCCCTGTGACAATTAGTATTGCATATAACATTTTCTTTACATAATGGGGTTTATTAAAAAAAAGAAGAAGAAAAAAAGAAAGTGCCAGTGCCATAGCATTATATACCTATCTAACCCTTCTCTTTTGGATAACAGTACACGCCCATTTAACAATAAATCTCTCAAAACATTTTATTTGCAATCAGTGGTATAAAGTTCAAATCCACCCTTTTTCTTGATCTTAATATAATGCCTATGATATGGTATGATATCCTTAATACTGAATGGCCCTGATCACAAAGAGATTGCTACCTGGGCAGTGTGTGACATTGACGAACATTGTGCATGAGAAGAGCGCATGTACCATGAAAATAATGATTTTGCTGGTGTCGAATTTCTAATGACCCCCTCCTGTGTGGCGACAAATGTCTAACGACACCTCTCTGTATAATTGGGGCCTACTACCAGTAACTATATGTCAAGCAAGGATTTGCCTAGTTTATATGTTTCTTGTCGTCTGGCATGCACTGGCTGTCTCCGATGCATTACAGTTGTCTGAAAACCATAGCCTATACCGTTCCATATGGCGTTGATATTGTTTGGCTGACTGTGGTTGTTTTCTTGATGATATGGCACAGGGATATTATAACATAGCAGTTGTTGGATCTCAGTGTTTTAGCAGTTTAGTTTAATTTTGCTATTCTTGCCTTGATAGTATTGGCTAATTCATGTTTGTAGCCTATCGGCTGCTCTTTTGACTGTATGTGTGTGTGTGTGTGTGGACACGTAAGCATATTGACTGAGAAATTGGCTATAGGAGCAGACGGCTCTGAGTGGTAGGGTGAACTAAGGAAGCCATAATATTCTGGTGAAATGCTGTCCACTAATGGTTAGGAGAATATGGTAATATAGATCACCTTTATTGTAGGATATTCTTGTATGAGATTTTTAAATAACTAACAGGTTTTCTATTCTTAGCCTACTAACTGTTTGAATGTGAATGTATTGTGCCAAAGATTACATTTGATTCATATTATTTTATTAGGTCTTATACTTTTGCATTAAATAGTTCAACAATCTCTTCCTCTCGTTTTGTTTAAGGCAGATTACCTTTCTTGGCAATTTCTTAATATATATTTAATGTTAAACTCTGCTCTATGGCTGTGGACATGTCAGGTCTATCTTTACCATTGCTTTGCATGGTGTATTGATGTGATCTACAGGTGTATCTTAATATATTTGAATAATATGGAAAAGTTAAGTAATTTTAAATAATTCAATTGACAAAGTAAAAACTTGTATACTGTATATTATGCATTAATTACACACAAAGTGAGACAGTTAAATCCTCTGTTTGTTAATCTTGATGATTATTACAGCTCATGAATATGGAATTCAGCATCTCCAAAAAATTGAATATGACATAAGACCAGTGAGAAAATACATTTTAATGAAGACATGTTGGCCTTCTGAAAACTATGTTCATGTACAAGCACTCAGTACTTGGTTTGGGCTACTTTTACATGAATTACTGCATCTATGCGGCGTTGCATGGAGTCGATCAGCCTGTGGCACTGCTGAGGTGTAATGGAAGCCTCGGTTGCTTCGATTGCAGTCTTCAATTCATCTGCATTGTTGGGTCTCTCATCTTCGTCTTGACAATACTCCATACATTTTCTATGGTGTTCAGGTCACGTGGGGTTGCTGGCCAATCAAGCACAGTGAACAGGTATCTTTCCTTTGGCAGTGTGGGCAGGTGCTAAGTCCTGCTGGAAAATTAAATCAGCATCTCCATAAAGCTTGTCAGCAAAAGGAAGCATTAAGTGAAAATGTCCTGATAGATGGCTGCTCTGGACTTGATGAAACACAGTGGACCAACACCATAAGATGACATGGCTCCATAAATCATCACTGACTGTGGAAACTTCACACTGGACTTGGCACTGTGCCTCTCCACTCATTATCCAGACTCTGGGACCTTGATTGCCAAATGAAATGCAAAATTTACTTTAATCTCAAAAGAGGACTTTGGACCACTGTGTGAGTGACAGACCTGTTATTTTTCTCCTTAGCCCAGGTAAGACGCTTCTATGTTGCCGCTGGTTCAGGAGTGGCTTGACACGAGGAACAGTTGTAGTTAATGTCCATTATACAGTAAGTCTGTGTGTGGTGGCTCTTGATGCACTGACTCCTGCCTCAGTCCGCTCCATATGAAGCGCCCCAATATTTTTAAATGGCCTTTGCTTGACAATCCTCTCAAGGCTCCGGTTATCCCTGTTGCTTGTGCACCTTTTCCTACCACACTGTTTCTCTCCACTCAACTTTCTATGAATATGCTTGGATACAGCCAGCTTTCCCTCCTTGTGGAGGGTGTCGATGAATGTATTCTGCACAACTGTCAGCAATCTTCCCCATGATTGTGAAGCCTACTGAACTGGACTGAGAGACAATTTAAAGGCTCAGGAAACCTTTGCATGTGTTTTGAATTAGAGGGTGACACATTGAGTCTACAATATTGCACTATTTCACAATCAAATTTTCTGAAATACTGAATTTGTGGTTTTCATGAGTGTTGGGGAATACTGGAAATATCATTCATTCTTTTTATATCCATGTCACATATTATGTTAAGATCATGTCACCATTATAATACATGTGTAGTAAGAACTAACTATACTTTTCTGTACCTAGAATAGAAGTAGACCATTGCTTAGCAACGCCACATGACCTTGCAGATGGTCTCTGGACGAAGGTAATGAATTACATTGTAACTGACAAGCACCTCAGAAGGTTCTGTTCTCAAATACATAGATTGTGTGACAACATGCCACTTCCCCGTTTTGGGATTAAACCTAAATGTTCTTACATTCTGACAGGTAAAACAGATATAGATAAGACAAAGGGTTGAGCACAATAAGGTCATTGTGTGGCCACACAGCTACGGAACACAGCTGGATTGTTACCGGTTGGAAAATATAAAACATGCCATAATTTTGAGGTAATGTGGACAGGTAATACAACCCGCCCTCTACCCATGATTCATAAACCCTATTCATTAAAATATACACTTCAATTTGTTTGTTTGCAGATGACTGCGTTGACAAGTGTATCTGAACTGCCTTGAAAGAAATGTACTATATAGACTACCCAATCTACTTTAATGGTTTTATTCTTTTATGTTCACTATGTCTTCTACAGTATATAGACCCAATATCCATAATGCTGCAGTAGTAAAGAAGGCATAATTGCAATAATGCCAACAGAAATGCTGATAGCATAGTCACAAGCACATTTCAGTCTGGACAGAGATGAACATAACAGGTTCACTCCCCCCGCCCCATTCAAACACATTGTTAAAATACCGTCATTTACGGTGGAGATGGTAATGGTGCTTAGCACAGTATCACTGATTGCTTTATTATCGACATACTTTTCCACTAATGCGTCCCAGAGGAGGGGGAAAAAAAGTATCTTAGAATCGTATAACTCTTAATAGGTTTGAGCTCTTTGCTTGTATTTAAATAAAGATTCTATGTATGTTGATATGTAATATATGTTGTAAAATTGTTTAGGCCTATGCATATTAATTTCAATACATACCATGCTCCTCATATTCTGCTGCACGTGTGGGTATTTTAATCAGCATATTTCGTTTATATACCAAATACCCTTATGAGTAAGATGTGTGAGATAAGTAATAATCATGTTACAGAAATACAAGTATTGTTTTGTACATGTGCAATTTGAAGTCACATTTTTCCCAAATATGTTTTATATCTTTCTTTCTTTCTTTCCAGCATTGCCTTATGTATAAAATAATTGTTTACATGCTTGATTATTAAACATTTTAGTACTAAGTATACTATATTTGTTATTTTACTGATCATAGATTTACATTATTTACATCTGCAAGTAGTTTCCACTAAGGTGCTAATCAAATCACAGCATAATAGTAATTTTCAGGCTGTGGTATGCCCCCCAGTGATTTCAGCAGACCACATGGGTGAACTGAACTAAATATCAGAGAATTTAACTTTTCTCAAGATTTAAGATACCAGTGAGGTTGTGTTATGCACCATTTTAAACAAAGGGAAATAACATTGGAATAAAAGAAAATGGAACCTATCCCTATAATACACAGAAAACATTAGCGGACAACATGAGAGCGCTCATTTTGCTACCCAACTGGCGTGTGTGTGTGTGTGTAAATCAGAGTCCTGCAGGGCCACCATACTACTTGATACAGTCCATGACGTGTATCTGCAGCGTGTCCATCTCCGGGGCCTGGTACTGACACTTGGGGCAGCGGTAGTCAGGTAGCTCCTCGGCACCCCTCACAGTGGCTGGCAGGCCCTGGTTACGGAACGACGAAGCAGGCGGTGCCGTGTTAAACGCTGCGTTGGGGAACACAACTGAGGGAGTTAGAGATGATGCATGAGCACATGGGGGTCAGTCAGGGCTTGCTGCTCTTCTTCTGTGGCCTGTGAGTGTGCTCTACCTTGTGGAGGGAGTGCAGGACGCTGGATTCTGTACTCATCCATGTGCCTCTGTTGCATCTCCTCCATACGTGTGCTGAAACACAATGCGCGTGATAAACTGTGTTGTGTGTCTTGGTACATTTATCTCTAAGGATAGGGCTATCTTGTGTGGACTGTTATTCAGATACTTCTATACATGTAAGGGAAACAGCAAACTGGGGATAGAACACAACTCAGTAATGTACCTTTACCACCTCTCGCAATTATTCCATCTATTCATCAATTAATCTAATAATATATTTAGCTATATTAAAGAGTAATAGTTAATATACAAAAGGGAAAATAAGAAGTGTCACCATACAATGAACAACAAATTGGTTTCTTTTAGGAAAATCTAAATTTGTATTGCCTAAACTGTATACATTATATATGTCAAAACTAAACAGATTTAGTGCATTTAAGTGCAATTAGGACTGTTGGGAGATTCAGGTACAAACACAAAGACCTTGCCATTCAAAATTGAATTTAATATAGCCACTGCTGCACTGGATTGGTGCATATTATGCTCCAATTTCTAATTACACCACTTGATATTTTGTGCATGGCTGTGGGGTGTGTGTGCGCGTCCAATCAGGCGGCGTGTGGCTGCAGCTCTGCCTCAAATGAAACAAAAAATAAATAAAATAAAAATAAAGTTTGCGTTCCAGGCGGATGATTAGAGAATACTATTCACAAAAACCAGTATGCAAATGGGGCCTTAGAACTTTCCAGTAAAGCTTTACCGACTGAGTAGAAAGTAACCATTTCTGCTATTGTCATGTGCCATCATATGGTTCGCTGTGATTGGTTTTTACCTATTAACTTGGCTTGGCGAAAGTGAAAACAAATCAGTCTTGAAGATCAGGCATGTCACATTTTTTCCATTGTAAACATACACATTGTGAGTGTATGGTGTACTACCAAAATGCATTTTAACCATTGTTTTTTCGCGTCGAGCTTCGCGATATCTCTAGAGCGCCGACCGGAATCTGGGTGAATGTTTACCCAACCTAGGAGCACTCACATGCAGGCACAGAGTAAAGCAACAGGCTTGTCATTCATTTCAATGAGCACCGGACATTAGACCATGCTCTGTACAGACATTACAGTAGCATATCCTGATGCCACATAGAAAAAGCCAAAGCTTCAGAAGAGCTGACAAATTATGTTTCAGCAGACGTCAGTTCTGTATGGATAGTCAAACAGAAAATAGTTACTTCAAGATATTGCTGCTAAAGGTGTTTCTACCAGCTTTTGAATCATAAAGTGTACTCCTTTTTTCACACATAGCATCTCCATTTTGGTTTTATGTTTGTTATATAAATCATGACACGGTGTAATATGTCATGCGGTGTTGTTCATCTGAGGTTGTATTTACCAAATATTTAGACCTGCTAAGGAGCAGATGATTGTTATTATATCCTGACATGTAAAACCATAGAATACAAAGAGGGTGTCTGAATTAGGAAATCACTGATGTTAAAATGATCTGAAGAATCTCACGATCAAACATATAGACATTTGGTTTAAACATTCACAAACATATGCGCAACCACTACTTTCTTAATGCCATGTCCACAGCATGCAGGTATGCGACAGTAGGCCTACACAGAAACACATTGCACAGTTACTATAAATCAAAACAAAGCTTTGATGGAAGTAATTGGCATGGAGAATGTTTTGTAATAGAGTTAATCGAGTTTGTCGATAAATCGCTTCAGCCTTAGTGTACCGTTATCAAATGTATTTTGTAGGGCTGGACCAGAATATTCGACTATTCAGGTGGTTTGATGTGTAGGTATTCGAGTTTCAATTTTGGGATTCAAATATTATATTTTTAGCTTTTTGCATGTGTATTTGCCCTTTGCTCATAATTTTCTTAAAAAATAAAAAAGTTTGTGTTCCATATTCCATTGGTTAAGCCTACACACTAATCAACATATTTGTTCCAACTGTCTGGTCTGAAAGCAGAGAGATGGGTCTAACTTCAACAGTAGCCATGGGCTACTGAAGATTTTGCAGAGCCCTATTCATTCAGACTGCAGCGGTTATTTTCATGTCCCAACAAGCCCTGCTAGCATTGCAAACAAGTATGACAGAATATATGGAAGATTATGTCTGCCGGCTAATATGAAATTAATGCAGCAACAGTCCGTGCAGACAGAATTTATCAATCTAATAATGTGTTTTGGACTAAATATTTTACTGGATTGGACATTTTCCATTGTAACAATATTGTTTTGGACTGTTATCGAATGGAGGATTATGTGCATTATATGGTGGATAATAGATATATACATGAGTTTTGGTGTGTACAGTACCTATTTACCTCAAATTTTAAGTACCGGTATGTTGCTCTAACAAAAGATGTGCCATTCATGTGCACAAGCCCACAAACAGCTCTGACTTGGTTAGCTTGGATCTTATCTTACCGGTTTCAGTTATAGTATATATAACATCTTGATCTGGTAGCAGTGCAGGCTATGTTGATGTGCCAGCTGTCAATGTGCTGTGTGGGATTAGGTTTGTCTGTTGATCAGTCTGATAAGTATGAGACCTGCAGCAGAGGCACTTAGATCTTGTGGGAGCGATGTTCTGTGCTGGTGCCGACATGCCCATCCCAAACAAAGCTTTGTCTATTCGCTAGTGATTACCACTGAAGCTTCTAAGCTCAAACAATTGCATTCGGGCCAGCCCTAGTACTTTACAATGACACATGCATGCATTGCAACTGTATTAGTGACACGTGTTAATATAACAATTAGATTTTACATACTGTATATTACCAAAGTCCTTACAGGCAAGTATCGCCACTCGGCAGCCATCTTTTAACTTCCAGACTTTAATTTAGAAAGTACTCAATGGCATTAATGGGGAGAGAGACATAACGCAGCGCTGGACCACAATTTATATACCCAGTGATTGGGTGCCCTTTTCTGTACACTCAGTAGACGGTTAATAAGGGTGTCTCAATGCAAAATATCCATAGGCCTATACAAAATAACTTATTTACAGCAGTGGCAATTACATTTGAATAATACACATGCGCAACATTTCACCGACTTCATTAACTAATTGCCGGCTAAAACAAAAACAAACTTCTTAGAAACACACAACAGAATTGACAGAATGCACTGTGTGTAGATCCATCTTGTTAATCAGCCTTGCAAACACAATGAATATGCCTTTCTAGCGTTATTAACATCTTAATTACACTAGTATTATGCTTATGAAACAGAAATCTCTGGTTGTTTTTAAATCTCTTTTAAAAACCCACCTATTCTCATTGGCCTTTCACAACAGACCTTGACATTTGTGATTGCATTGTTTGTTTTTATTTGGGCTCTGTGTTTGTTAATGCATTTTATGTTTTTATAGTATGAGCTGTCTATTTTATTTATTGATTTTACTGTACAGCACTTTGTGACCACTTTTGTTGTTTGAAAGCGCTTTATAAATAAATTTGAATTGAATTGAATTGAAATAGAGACTGTCAATGTACTTACAAAACATGTCAATTTGCGCTGTCTGTAGCCTACAGCAGGTCGTCTTAATTTTATAATCAGATCATTCAGGGTAAACTAACAAACTAACCAACCTTATGTTATTCATTCTTAAGAAATAATGCTCCTCAATAAACAGTCAGTATAAAATGTGAGCCACTTTGTGTGCCTTAGTTTTATGGGTGTGCCTTATATGGATTAATGGGTTGTGTGGGTGTACTTTTTTTTTTTTTTTTACCTTGCCGACCGGTAAGATCTTAGTTAAACAAGGACGTAATGTTTTTACACATTTCACATGGACCCTTTCATTAATTCATTGTACAAATTCAACTTTTAACAATATGGGTAGGCAGCTGCTGTGTGAATTTGTAATATATTATCCACCTCTTCCACGGTTGTTCAAAGGCAGTCCACCACAATTTGTAAATGTCGCAAAATCTCAACTGTTCTTCCAACTGACACATTTGGCGTTTCAGAATTCTCCCATAGAGCTCCATTCAGAATTCTCAAAGTGGCATGTTTCTTCTAGTCTCTGATATTGCACAATAAATTGTGGGTTTGGCATATTTCAAATAGCCTTGTGATACCCATGATCCTGATCTTGCTGATTTCATTTCGATATGACTATCAGTGTGGGAACCCCTCCATTCAAAAAAGGTGCTTATAAACACTTTTGCATGGGTTCCAGACTGATACCAACGGAAAAACTCAATTAGATCTTGCAAAGACCATAATGGTATCATGAAGCTAGATTTCAAAAAGTGGCACATAAATAAAATGAATAATATATAATAAATGATCCCCAACATAAAATAACAAATGTAAAAAAATAAAAAATAAAAAAAGAATGGGGCTAAAGGGGATTATGTGGGTAGGCCTTACCGTGATGTCCCTTCCTGTTTGAGCCTGTCAATCTCTGCCATAGCCTGAGTAAGTTGATCCTGCAACTCCTCTTTCCTCTGGTTTAACTTCTCTCTTGCTTCACGCTCTGCTAGGAAATCTGACTTGTAGATCTCAGCCTACAACGCACACACACAAAGAGGTTAAAGGGGATTCACATAGTGCCCCCTGGTTGATTTTGATACATGGTATGCAGATTACCTGGATGTAAAAAAAATGGTTATATAAAAGAAAAATGAGTGTGGCAAATGATGATTCTCAAGAAGATACAATAATTGTATCATTGATTGTGAGGGAGGGGGGTTGTCTGTCTGGGGAAGGGGGGGGGGGGGGGGACGACGACTCTAAAAAGGGGAAGGTTCTAATATTGATGTCTGTTTTATCAATGTATATTCACCTTATTTTCAAATGCGGAAATAAAACGAAACGTTAACGTTCCATTCTGTGTGGCACTTCTTGCGAGGCGGCAATTCCTAACTGTATCGGTATTTATTCGTTCATTAATTTATTCATATCTTATTTATTTCGCCATATACCTATATTTATTCTATTTTAAGATGTCGTGGGAACATGTTGACACTCATCTGTCAAACGCGATCGATAAATCTGTCCCTCATCCGAGTACTATTCACGAGTGGGAGGACAATATGAAAAAATGACCAGAAATAATGTACCAAGACATTGTGAATTATTTTGTATTTTCTCTCGGCGTGGATGGGTCCGAAATTAGGAATTACAAATCAACGGAGGCATATCAGTTCTTCCATAGCAGGAAAGTTGGGCGGGTGTTGATTTACTGCCTTGACAATGACAATTTAATGTTCCTCAAAGCAGATGTCATCCTGAGTCAAAGTAAAGCACACTATCATTTTGCCTGGGTTCTGGTATCATCTGTCGGCACTGTGGAGACTGTGGGGTGTTCCTGTGTTGCGGGACAGGGAAAGTCATGCAGTCATGCAGCTGCGATACTTTGGAAGGTAGGTTACTGTAATAGCGCATTTCTAGGTACTCAGGCGTCTATCAAGCAAGCTATCTAGCTGTATGTGCAGTTTTTGGATGCAGAGGCACCATGACAGCTAACCTACAAAGCCATTAACGTTACAGTAGAAC